>JAJJMB010001160.1:100684-116608 GCA_023531105.1 Papaver atlanticum | reverse complement strand
TCAAAGAGGTCCGAATCTCAAAATAATTGCAGCAACAAACCTTTCTCGGAAGATAATCTAGAGAAAGCATATATGATTGTATCAGAACCTAATTTTTCAATTTCTCATATGATATCTAGGGTTTTTGATTCGTTGTTATTTCGAATTGTGGATTTTTATGGATCTGATAGAATTCGAGTATTAGGTTTAGGAAAAATTAGTGTTTTTTCCAAATGGGGTTATGAGGGTTTAGCAAATTTTAGGGTTTTGTGCCTATACGTCTCAACCAGCAACTGTTGTTGATGATGATGTTACTCCTACTCTTCCTCCCTTTTTATGTTAAGGCTGTTCTATGATAAAACTGAATGATAAAGAATTTGAGGAGGGAAGAAAGATACATTCAAAATAGAATTAGATTAAATACATGCCGAGTGGTAGTTGCTCCCACATGGCTGAGCGTTTTAGGACATGGATAACCGATCCCATGCATTGTTCATTCATGTACTCCCAAATTTTGGATTTCAAGCTATAATTATGATTTTGTGAGGACCAGTCTAAAAATGGAAGGGTTTATTGTGTATGATCTTAATGTTTAACTAATGAGTTAGATGACGTCTACACAAACTGTGACCGAGGTTCAGAGAGGAAAAGAAAAGTATTTGTCTATGGTATTCAGCAACACACGAGGATGCCTAGAGGATCCTCTTATACAAATTTATCTTAGGAGATTCCATTTCGGAATGACCATACACGAAAGCAGACTTGTGAATGTTTCTTTCAAGAAGCTTTCTTCCCTCCTTAAATTCTACTTGCAGCCGTTCAAACAGTTTATCATAGAATCCATGAAAATTCTACATGGTAACCCTGATCAAAATAGAGAATAACATGGATTAAAAAAAAGAAACCTCAAACTCGAACCAAAAAAAGAAGATAACAAAAATAATAATTACCTGTTGTGGCATGGGATTTCTTTCGATTCTAACAAAACCAAAAATTTAAAGATCATATATATAGAAACTTCAAAATAATCAAATTCTTACCTAAATACAGTTATTTCCCACAAATCTAAAACACAAATCAGAATAACAAAAAAATCAGTAATAAGAATTAATCAAAAAATAAAATAAAATCCCAAACTTAAGAAGGAGAGACAGTAGTTACCTTATCGTGATTAGATTCATCATGTACATATTCTGCAATCAGAACACCCAAACATTAGTTGAATAAAAAAATATCAAAATGAAATCAAACTCGAATTAGAGTGAAAAGGAAATTCAACAGATCTGTGTTAAATCATGCAACATCTTAGCCAATTGGTATAAAATGATTGTTTATCTTATCATTTTGAATCGTTAAATCATGCAACAGTATCACCCGAATCCACTGAAATCTGAAGACGAAAGCAGCTTAACCTTTCGAGTTAATAGTACAAGTTGCACTCCAGTTTTCATCACCGCTGCTTCTTGTAGACACTTAAACCATTCCATGTCATCTCCTAAAATCCCTAACGCGATGCATGCGGCTTTGAATGTATGGTGTTGTTTTCTAACATTGCCATCCGCAACTGTTTTCAGGACATCGAAAGAACTTGCACTAGCAACAACGGTTAGTAATAAACACAGGTAATACAATTCACCTGCATTATGGCTCACCCAGTACATCCTTGCTATAGCAAAACCTCGCTTCCTTACTGTCCAATTTATTCCTCTATTCCACCTAAAATGTTGTGGAAAATCTTGGTAGGTATATGCTTTTGCTGTAGGATTGTTATAATATTACTCAAAATATGCCATCAATGTTGACTTATAGTCCTACGCAGCAGTACTAACTGTACTGAATATTAGTACAATATTGTAGCGAGGGATGGCGTTTATATGGTAATTGGATGCATGAAGTAGTTTAATTACAGTTAAACTAATATCTTCAGCTTAATCCATCGTATTGATATCACACTCTTTTTATACACGTATTAAAAAATCATCCATCATTTCAAGGAATCAATCTTTTCGCTGTAAGATACATTCTTTATCATTTCTAATTTTTTTTATGTTGTTTTATGGAATTACTTTTTATTGTAGTGAAGTGTTTCATGGAACGTAGTATGGTTTGTTACTTTAATATACATTAGTCCTGCAAAGCATTATACACGTGGAATGATATAAAGCAATGACTTACTTACATGGCTTTAGATATGTTTCATTCTCATTTCTATGTTCTGCTTTAACAACACTTTGTGTCTTTCATCAATCTGGATACATATCAAATTTTCTACATGCAAGCTGAAGTACTAATTGTTATAATAGTACAAATGTAGAATATTTCTTTCTACTGTAATTGTTTGCTTTGGTTTCATGTTTAAAGCGATTCGAGTTTATCGCTCTGAGATTGAGTTATATGCAAAAACATTCTCCTCCTCCTTTTTTTTTTTAATTATTTACAACATTCTCCTTCTGCTACCAAGAGCTAGATGGTTAGAATTTTCTGTTTATGAGAAATTTTGGTTTGTGTTTTCAGTTTTTAGTCAGTATCTGAATATGGATAAGAGTTTTATTTGTCTGTAACAGCTGGAAATCACAATTCAATGATGCAAGGGCAGCAAGGGGCTTTAAGGTATTACGTGCACCTGTTTGAGCATTTAGTTTGGATATAAGATTAGTAAAGCAGTTTGGGATCTCAAAATTGCGAGTTTTTTTTTTTTTTTTTTTGAGGTTTTGTTGGGGGAGAATTAATTATTGATTTGTGTGATTGAGATTCTGGTGGAGATACTGATGAAATCCATATAATTTTATTGAAATCTAGGATTTTCTAGCTAATTATATTTGCATATATATTTTTGTGCTATCAATACGTTTATCATAATTAGGTTTTCTCAATTCTCCATTTAAAATGATTGGTATAAACAATCATTCTACACAAGGTAGATTTGTACACAATGTATGTAAGTTAGTCTACATTCTAGAACTGCAAACTTCGACAGATCTGTGTTATTGCCTTTGTGGTGAAACGTCTAACTGTACAAATAAAGAAGAGTGTCTTCTCTAAGAACCGTTTTGTCCTTTCTTAAGGGATCAATTTTCGTGAGTAAATTCTGCAAACTTGAATTAATTTGCTTCAATCTTTTATGTTTGTTGATCGTGGTTTGTTGAATTTATAGGGTTTTCTACTTTGTTGATTTTCAAATACTATTCCGAAGTTATCTGAAAACCAGCTCATGAAGTGGAATCTCCTATTCAATCGTCTTTCTACATCAGCTAATCGAAGTGTGTTCTGACTCAAAGTTTTGTTTCTTATTCATTATTTAGGTTGTTGATTTTGATTTTGTTTACATGTTTCATGAAGTGGGTACACTTAAACAGTCTCCATAAGTAATCAACAACCTAGCTCAAGATTAGGAGGTATATATTTCACTATCTCTTCTAAAACCCTAATTTAAAAATCAATTCAGTAAGTAATTGCATTTTTTTTTGTCTAAAAAAATAGGTTAGTTCTGATTTATCACCAGAAATTGTCAGACATGGGTCGACAATATTTCGAGCTTCAATTAGTTGTAAGATTTTGATTTATTTTTTGAGGTTTCCTTAGCGAAGGAGACTGCTCTACGGATAGAAGCTGTTTAATTTTGATCGGTTTAGTCTAGCCTATTATTTTTGACACGGCTTTGAACCCAATATTGCCACCTACATCGCATTTCCTTATCGATGTGCACAGGGATGTTAAATTATCACAAAATGTACACTTCCACAACCCGCCCCCTACATCCTTACATGTGTGGAAGATAATGTAAGTATTCGTTGGATTATTTGAGCTTAGCAAGGCCTTCAAACATCTCCTACTTTTTATATTATTTATCTTTCATCATCAATATTATAAAAAGTAATGGTGTTTGACTTTGAGATAAAAAGGTTAATTAGCGGACAGGATTGATCCTGGTATTTGTGGATACTATTTGAATGATTTGATCTTTATAGAGGCCACTGGAGTATATAATATCGAAGTTAGTAGTGAAGTGGGTTGAGCTGGGGGTACCGTCACATTGTAAATTATTATGGAGACCCTCCTCAAATCCCTTATTGCTCAATTCACCTGTGTGTTTTGCTTCCCTATTCACCTCCCGGTTGAAATATGACACTGACCTTAATTCGTATATAGATAGAATTGAACCTATAGATCTTTTTGTCTATAAATCAATGTATCCCCACTCCTTCCATTATTATGGGATGTGTATAATTCACACCCTTTTTTTGTTTTGTTTTACAAAACAACTAATCGGTCCAGCTTATGTACTCCTGTAACATATTTATGTTCTAGCCTTTTTGCGTTCATCCATCCACTTGAGAATAACAATAATAAGAATTGTAAGACTGTGCATTAATTGCATTGGCTAATAATGCCGGGGTGAAAGTATATGACAACAATTAAACATGGCATCACATTTATAGAGAGGCCAACAAGAACCCTATACCCTGATCTCTTTCTACCTCACTTAGATTCGTATGTCCATATATAGCACACATATATTAGTATATTTTGCGTGCTAAGTTCATGCTAACAGTCTTTTTAATACCTTAGAAAAAACTGCTTAAACAAGCACCAATGCCACCTAAAGGCATGTGGCGAATGACGATTTTATCAATCGTACCCTATGGTGATGCTTTGGTTGTCTTAACTTTTCTGAGAAAGAGGATGGAGAAATAACAATTTAGTAGCTCTATCACATATGTAATTCTTTGTCATATTCATGTACTGAAAGTGCTAAAGAATTATTCACAAACACTCGAATTCACATTTATATAATATTCTTCACATGCTTGATAGGGGAATGTATAAAGACCAGAAGCACGTGTTGTCACATGGAAAATTGATGATCTTGCAACTTATGCTCATTGTAGGTAGATGTTGTGGTTGTTTTTTGTGTTAAAATACTTCCCTCTGACAATTTTTAAGCATAGAGTAGAAACTTGAGATGGTTGAATGTTATCTAGGGTATTGATTTGATATAATTTGGGTTTATTTTGTTGTGTGGATTGTAGCAAGCTATTAAGGTTGTCAATTGCACAAGTTTTGACTGTGATTTCTCATAAAAAAAAATCTTCTCTAAGGGATTCTTACAACGGCGAGATTTCTTCCTTGATCAGTTAACTTTTACTTGCAGTTTGGACATAAAGTAACTTGATTAGTTGTTGTAAGATGCATAGGTTTAACTCCAGTGGTAGTCTGAATTGGCAATTCCATTTAGTTTATTGTAATACACAATATCAAGCTCACCAAACATTTAAGTGTTGTACTTCTGGAAATTTACCCTCAGGGTTCTCTTATTATTGGCTTTATTTATCGTTAGCAACCGAGAAATGTCATGAAAATCCTTGCAAGGTTATCTTCATATTAGCATGTGTAAGTCTAGATTTATTCTTAACATTCTATTTCTACCATAATCTAAGATATCAAAAGGATTTAGAAAGTTGTAAAATTTAGCCATGCAAATATTTTTGTTTTACTTCAACGAATTAATCCGTTGCAGATGTTTGAGAGTTTCGGTATCCATCATTTAACAGTCTCCCTTCAACGTTGCAGCCGAATAAACAGCTGCAAGCGCATCAGACAATTAAGAAAACTTCAAAATCATGCATTTGTGAGTTTTTCAATATGACGTTCTTTGCAATCTAAACATCAAATTATGGGTAGTGTTTGACTAGATAAGGCACAGTGAACTTCAGCTTTGTCGTATTTGAATTTCATATTTTGGAAAATCATGTCTTTAAATTTTACAATTTTATTTCATAGATATAGAAACTCTCATTTTTGCATTACCATGTTTATTCAATCGAGTCAAACTAACTTGGTTAAGCATCGGTCAAGGCATGGAAAATGATTATCATTGACAACCAAAAAAATATTACACATTGATTGTTGTTGAACATCTTGATTGTCAGTTTACTTGACCGTAGTCAAGTTTTTTACTTAGGCCTATGTACCGAGTATTTACCTAGGAGTGAAGAAACTAGACTTTAAAATCAAGTAAACATCTGAAATATGTTAAATTAAGAACCCTTATATTGGATAACCGTAAACATGTAACCAAATACCAAAACCATAGGTTGAGAATGTAACAGGTAATAACATGTTGAATCTTCTCTTCCAAATTAAATAGGCTTATTGTCAACTAAACTATTGTTGAAAGTGTAAATGTGAACTTATCATTATTCATAATTTAGTTAGTAAAACTTATACTACCTCCGTCCCACTAATAAGTGACCTACTTTATAACTGAATTGAATAACCATGGATAAAATAAAATATACAATCAAGGTGATGCCTAGAGACATAAGAAAAGGAAATCATAGCTTGAAAACAAGGTAATTAAACTCTGTAAAGGATCAACATGTTGAATCTTCTCTTCCAAATTAAATAGGCTTATTGCTAACTAAACTATTGTTGAAAGTGTAAATGTGAACTTAGCATTATTCATAATTTAGTTAGTAAAACTTATATTGAATAACCATGGATAAAATAAAATATACAATGATGAAAGATTGACCAAGGACATAGGCAGGGTGATGCCTAGAGACATAAGAAAAGGAAATCATTGATTGAAAACAAGGTAATTAAACTCTGTAAAGGATCAAGAGCTCTGACAGTGATGCTGGAAAAGAACAAGAACGCATTAGACAACAAAGGAAAGAGCAATCAATTCTTGAGGGATTCTTATGGGTCCTTAATCAAGAGCCAAAATATTCTGATTGCGAAGACAAACTGGAGAACTTCTTGGAGTATAAACATCAACAAAACGTTATCGATTTAAACCTTTTGAGTCATTAGAATCTAAAAAAGAAATGTTCAAACATGAATTTGAAACGAAAAAGTGAAAGAAAGATTATACAAAAAATAAATAAAACAAGAGTATGAGCTACATTATTTAATTAAACAATATAAAAAATGAAAAAACTTTAAAATGGTATTACATTTTTTAAGTTTTTGATGTTGCGTGATTTTGATCAGGTTAAGAGCAAGGAGAAGTATCATCGCAACATTGGCATCTTATTATAATATGACAACAAGATACTCGAGGCTTATTTGAAGAATGAAGATCACATTGAATATGGGGAAGATAACCGTGATTTAACAATCAAATAAATTTGACAAGAACATGATTACATTTTTAGGAGGTCGGGTCATGGAAACGGTGTAAGTTAAAATCAAAACAGAAACACAGGCTAAGGCGATTCAGAAAAATGTCTAGAAAGGATATACAGTTCCCGGTATGGAAAACTTTGGACTCGAAAAAGAATACAACTGTACAAGAATAACGAAATGCCCAAAGAGAGAAGCTTGGAGGGACGGGTCAAAAACATATTCATTCACTTTTTGGAGTAGTTTTTAATGGATCCAATTTTTTTACTATTTTAGCGAATTTACATTCTTGACTAGGTGTGTTATGACTTCAGTTTATACTCTTCACTGTATCATATTCATGGTGCACCAGGTTTTTGGTCGTGTCAAAGACATTAGCAACTGCTTGAACAACTTCAATAGCTTTTGCATTATTCACCTAATTATTTACCTTATTATTGTTGTTGTAATTTAAATTCTTATCTATATCCGACTGTTTTCTCTTCGAAATAGATCTCTTGGAATGCTTTATTAAAATTTATACTTTTTGCTTTAAAATTCTTTAAAAAAGATATTCTTCTAAATAATTTATTAAAGAAAATACTAGAATTGTTCATTTGCTCGTTTCAAGTAAATAATTCAATTTTTGTTCAAACCATGGTTTAGCTTAATTTTATTAGATAAAAACGCTTAACATCATCCGCATAAAGTCACATGATACTTTGACTTCCATCTTTGACAGGTGATGTTCACTTTTAATCAATGACCACCATTCAGTTATCCTGGAATCAATGAACCGACAATACGAGGAAATCATCAACGGGAAAAAAGAGGATGAAAGTTTTGCAATAGATCCCCCTCCACGAAACGAGGTTGTTAAAGTGATAATCACATTAAATAATTTCCCACTGGGCTATGAGAAACAACACTAGAAATTCTTACGATGATAAGAAAAATTAGTTCAGTGTGATATTGATTTCAACAAAAGACAGAAGACAACTGATTTATTTTTCTAGAAATCTTCATAAAACATTAGTGTATTGAATATATTTATATATATAGTAAATCATTAATTTATATTTCATATGGGGTCTACATAAATAATAAAAGATATATTAATTTATAATTTTAGCGAATTATTAATTTGGCACGTTGTCCCCGACTCGGGACCGGCTAAAAATATTATTTAAGAGAGTTTATTAAATAATCGAGTATTAATTAATGAAGTTTCTACTGTAATTGATTTACATACTTCTCAATAAATTTAGTCAGGGGATTAAATTATCGCAATAAAATTGGTGTTGGTTACATTTTTAATTATCCCTAAAAAATACGATTTCATATTTGTTGACTGACGAAGAAAATGATGATATAGAAGTTGAAGATAAAAATGTCGTTATAGGGCCACTTTCAAATAATATTTTCTTTATGATAGTTGCGAAGATATTGAATAGTTTTTTTTTACTGCATAATGAAACAACAACATGAAAAACTCATCCAAAATGAAATTCAATGTTACATCAATTTCAAGAAAAACTATCTCATAATTGAATCATTCTTTACCAAATTAGGTTAAAAATAAAAATCATTTTATAAGTGGAGAGTTATTAATTTATAAATTTAACATGTTGTTGTGATTTGGGACCGTCAAAATTATTTATTTACTGTGATTATTAATTTATCGTGGATTTTTTTTTTTAAAAAGATTGTTTTTGATCAGAGTAATTCACATCACGGAAGAAATACACGTCCACATTTTTTATTGCTTAGGCCCAACTATTTAGACCATTAGCCCACTGATTAGCCAGCCCAGTACCAAATAAAATGGATCCACTTGCACCTCTTTACTGTAAAAGAGTAAGTTCAAGTATAACCTTGTGCGCCCATGTCACCTGACCAAAATATTTTCTCAAATTCCCTTTCCAAGTTGGCTTCCAACAAGGAAATTAACCTTATGCCCGTTGTTTATGTGCACTACACATTAACACGCCTAAAGAAAAAGAAAATGTTGCGTTGTTTGGGAAAAGATCCAAAAGACAAGGAGGGTGCAATAAAGTACTTCAGTAAATGAGAAGAATATCATCCATGTTGACATGAACATTCCACAAAGGAGAGGATCGTGAAAATGAATACTAAAAAATAAGGAAACAATAAAGGAGCACTTGGTATTAATGGTGGACAATGGTGAAAGCTTTTATCTTTGGCATGATGATTGAAGTGGGGAAGGAAAACTAAAAGAGAGATTTCCTGCAATGCATAAGAAGGCTGGAACCAAGTTGTATACAATAGAAGAATGTATTGATGAACCTGGGAATTGTCAGCTACTCATTAATGGTTTAAACTCAGTGAAAGGGAGAAATCACTATATTGAGATGATGAGAAACATAACTACTTTTCCAACTCTAACAAATGTAGTAGATGTCGTCTCTTCCTTTGGTGTGACAAATGGAAAAAATTTCCAAACAAAAAGTGCTATGAAACCTACTGCAATGAGAAAGAATCAAGTACAATCAACCAAGCAAATTCATAAATCTCTTCTTACATTAGTTAATCCGAGGCATAGAAATATAACAACTCTAGGCAAAATTTGTATATCGTGTTGAGATCAATCCCATATTGTATGGGTTATCTAAGATCTCGTGGTTTATAAGCCTTGAGAAACCCAAACTTTGCAAGTCGGTTTTCAAGGTTAAATAAGCCCATGGACTTCAATATGGTATCAGAACAGATAATTTGTGTCGAGTCGTTTGACCGCACTTTTTCTCCGTGTCACCCGATTTGATGTCCACGAGTTAGACCCAACAAGGCTACACGTGAGAGGGGGCGTGTTGAGATTAATCCCACATTCTTATCTAAGATCCTGCGTTATATAAGCCTTGAGCAAGCCTAACCTTGCAAGCCGGTTTTCCAGGTTAGTTAGGCCCATAAACTTCGACAATTTTCTTCCACTGCACATATACTAGGTAGATTTGGTTTTATTTTATGAAAGCATTCAAAATATCCTGGTGTATAGCGAAATATCTAGAACGCAACTTTGAAGCTTGGGTACACCAGAACTTATCTAATAAGAATATGCAGATTAGGAAGAACTTGCTATATGCAATCATATGGAATGTATGAAAAGAAAAAAATCCAAGGACATTTGAAAGGAAAAACAAGATTGAATAATCACTAATGTAATAGTATCACTAGTCTTGTGGCTTTCCGCCACTGGTGTATTTAGTTCTTCCAATAGCAATTGTACTCTTTAAATAGGAAGAAGTGGTGTCATTTTAACGGTGTTGTACATCAACGTCTCTTTCGAGTGTTGGTTTATAAGGCTTATTCCTATACACATGTCAAACACCATATTTTGCTACTTATATACCCACTATGGGTATGACAAAGTGGCAAACAAATGTATCTAAGTGTCAAATATACTACTTAGGCATATACGACAGAGTGTCTACCGAGCGATAGAATGTCCATCGCTATATGGTCATACGATCGCTCATTGGTCTGTACAGTGCCAGAGATAGTCATGCCGTCGCTCGCTGATTAGATCATCGCTTAGTAGTTCCTCATCCAACAACTACAATTTCCCCCCTCTATAAATACCTAAGTTTAAACTCATTTTAACTCACACCAGAATTTTTAAATCTCTTTAAAATTTCTCAATCTCCAATACTTTTCATCATTCTTCCAATTCTTCAAAGAACATGGCTGATAATATGAGCATGTCAGAGTTTATAGAAAACCGAATTAGGAGGCGATTACCAAAATTTACTATTGAGAAGATGAATGTATTTGCAGGAATTATATATTTTTTTACTGAGAGTATCTTCGAAGATGCATTCCATCCCCAAACATTTTGGGAAATGATATTTGGAAAATTTCAAGAACAAATAATGAACCCCAACAATCGTGATGGTTCAGGGTTGTGTCATCGCTTCATTGTAATGAATAAGGAAATTATTAAGAATGTTGTTTTACTTCAGCAAGCGGGTCGAAACATGAGGGATAGTGAAACCATGATGGACCTTGAACAAAGGTGTTGTGCGGAATATCGTCGCATCAACGGAAAAGACTTCCAATTTGGAAGTTGTTTCGATATTTTAAGAGGGTTACCCAAATATAATCCAATGTTTATGTTTTAATTCTTAATTGTCAACTTAAGTTTAAGTTTTAATATTTGTCTTACTTTAGTTTAAATTAAAATGTAACTCTAATTGAAATGTTTCACTGAATTAAGAATATAATTAAGCTTAATTTTCAACAATACGAGTCAAATTTTCAAATTCATTAAACTTCGAATTAATTATTAATAGTCATTTTACAAGACATAAAACTAGACAATAATTTGAAATATAGACTTTAAAAATAAAAATCCGGGACAATGTTCTTCATCTTGTTTATCTTCTCCATTTCACAAAACTTCTAATTAGTGCGCTCATGAACGGAGTTTCCTTTGTTTATCTTCTTCTTTGTCTTCAAATTTTTTTTACCTTGATTTTCCTTGTCTTAACTTTTCTTTGCCGTTTCTTAGTTGCAGGTTTGACTTGGTTAATATCCAAAACTTGAAGACTTCTTTGTTTTTTCCTATTTCTTTATAACTATCACATATCTTCTTAATGGCACCTTCAAGCACTACTGCTGAAAAATCAAGTTGCGTTGCCGAATCGAGTTTGGCTTGAAATTGTGCCATTTTGGAAAATTCAAAAAAAAAAAAAGATTGAGAAATAGAGAATTTTTTTGTGTAAATTTTTAGTTTGAAAATTACCTATTTATAAGCGACAAGGAACTAGCCGTTAGTGCTAGACTGAATATCGAGCGATATTCTTGATAGTGCTAGCGATAAAGACTTTATCGCTCAGTGATTTTCAGATAGTGAGGCAACTCATTTGCCATGTCACCTGGTATGTCAAACAGTTTTTTTTAACCTTGTGCATAGGAATAGGCCTAAGGATCTTTAATACTAGGTCTGATACAAGTGACGGTCTGTAACTTTTTTATTTTCTTAAATGAATCTAAACTTTTCGTCAGGAAAAAAAAAGGTTAACACACCTAACATCAAATAATGACCAGTGTATTTTTTTTTAGCTAAGACCTAAATAACCAAGCCCTCCCTCTCTCTCCTCTTTATAGACGATTTCCGGCAGAGGGGAAAAAAGTTTTCCGGCAAAGAAGATCTGAGCAGTACATGTATTAATCCTCTAATCCTTATATACAGCTTGATTTTCTTTGTGTCGATAAAAAAATCAGTGAAAAAAAGAAAAACCTAACCCTTAACTCAATCTTCACCAACAAACCCTAAAACAGCTAAAACCCCGATTCATCGGCCATTCAAATTCAATCGGGTCTCTTGCTTGCCTATTAGTGTGATATCCGCTTCATTTCTGAAGTTGTTTTGATTACCCATCTTGGATATGCTTGATGAGAGTTGGTTTTTCATCGAAGATTTTTCGGCTCTAATCTTCTTCGATAACCTATCTAGGGTTGGTTCCATATGCTACATACATCACTTCATCTCTACAATAAGAGGTAATATCCATTTTCCAGTTTGGTTCCTCCTTAATCGCCTCATCGAAGAAGTAGAAAAATCAGTCTTTGGCCTCTATACAATTTCCTATTATGTCATACCCTGATATTAGATCTATTCTTTAAGCTTCAATTTCATGTTATTCCCAGAGACTACTGTTTTTAAATTTCTAATTTCCTTAAACCCTATGAGATCAATCGTTTGGCATACCTATCTCTCAAATTATACCAATAGTTTCCTAATTATTTCATTAAACCTTGATTATCAATAACCTGTTTGCCACTTTATGTAGGTTGTAATCGAATTTCGTTAGAGCATAACTCGGTTGAACCTACCAAGCGTTGGTATGTCAAGATTGGTTGTCATATTTTAGTGACTCAAAACTCATCTAAAGTCGCTTGATTATATACTAGAATCAGCTTCGTTTAGGTTAGACTAGAAAGTCTAGGAATGTTGAGACATACAAGTATTACTCCGAAGACCTGAAGAATGTGAAGAAGAAGCGAACTAAAACGACAACATCATCCTTCCTCTTGAGGTTAGTAATATTGACTTGAACTGTTTCATTCCTAACGTATCTTTCAAGTCGTGCTGTATTGAAAACATAACCGCGAAGCTATATATACTGTACATATTGTATGATACTTTAGTGATGTGACATGGTCATATTTGTTTGATCATAGTTTTAGGGAAATAGACTACGAAGTATAATGCTTATCTTTTGAACTTCGTAGATATGACATCGACATAATCTTGTATATACCGTTATTATTATGTGAATGGGTTATGGTGAAGATTTCATCCTAAGAAACAATGTTTTACATTTTTTTAAAGGAAGTACATTAATGAACTTGTTTTATGAATCGAAAGCGAAATCGCTAGGCTTATTAGTACGACTATTCATTGCATATCTTTGGATTACCAATATGTGTGAGATGGTACAACCGATCGTAAATTTGTTATGTATCTTGGTATAACTAATCACAATGCCTGACTTATGATTTGGCATGACTAGTTTTGATTAATTAATGTAACCGATCCTAAGTAATCACCATGAGATGGTATGATCGATATTTGTAATTGGTGTGACCGATCCTAGTAATTGGTGTGACCGATCACAGAAAGTTGTGTAACCGATCCTGGTAATTGGTGTAACCGATCCTGGTAATTGGTGTAACTGATCCTGGTAACTGGTGTGACCGATCACAAGCAATACCATGAGTATATGGTAACCGGTCCTCGTAATTGATGTAACTGATCCTGGTAACTGATGTAACCGGTCCTGGTAACTTGTGTGACCGATCACAAGTATTTCCATATTGATGTATAACCGATCCTAGTGATTGGTAGAACTGATTGAACTCATGTACATGATTTGATAGTTGATCAATCACATAGTAATCTTGGAATACAGGTGAACCAATTCTAAACTTGTTTGGAAGTGTGGTATAACCGATTCCAAGAATGTAAATCCATGTAAATATGAATAAGGATTTACAGTGAAAAGATGTCAACATACTTTGAACACGTACAGTAACTCTTATCATTTATTATTCAAAGATATTCCTTAGTACTCAAGGAGATCCTCTGCCGAAATAAATTGAGAATCTTTTAATTAAGGTTTTTGGTTTTATATGCTTTAATTACCAGCAATTAAATGCATATATCAAGAGAATAAAAATTAATAATGTGCATTTACTAATTAGATATTTTCTATTGAGAGATTTTGGAAATTTGGACAAGCATTTATTGGACTTAGGAAAACCGAATTTTGCTATTCATTGCATATCTTGAAAATATTTTCGGTTTTGGAAATTCCTTGGTGTCCAAACATCCTTGGTCTACTAATACCTAAGTTTGCATTTCTAGCAAACTATCCTAAGAGCCGGGCAAACTTAGTCTTTTTGTTTTTTCTGGTGGAGCCGTCTAATCGGAGAGGAAAGTATCCTAATTAGTTGAAATCTCTTAAGACCGCTCGTTTAAAGACTTCTGTGGGATCAAGAAGCTCTACGAGTACCGTTGGTGGGAAACTAGATAATTACAGTGTTATTAGTTTTCGATTGATTTGATTGACTAACGGTTGTTGAAACTTTGATTGGTGGTTCGTTTCCTATTGGGGATTCATAGCAGGACCGATCCCTACGTACCGGAGATCCATAGCAAGACCAATCCCAACCTATTGGGTATATCTAGCAGGACCGATCTCCATAGAAAAATCATATTTCCGGTTTCACGTATTCCCGGGGGTTTCTGTGATTTTCGGTATATGGGTTGTTAAATAGGAAAGTTCAAAACGTCGACATAGTGAGTAATTTGAACATGTGTATAATATTATTCTCTTATTGTTAAAAGATATTCCTTGATACTCAAGGTGACATCCAAAACTGAAATGCTAGAGAATCTTTTATTGAGATTTTTTAAGATATATGTTTTATTTTTCCAGCAGGTAAAACATATATCTAGAAGATATATTAGTAAAGCATACTTGTATACCAACTATTATTGAGTCGTCATCCATGAGGGATTTTGGTACAACAGTTGGATATTGGTTGGAATTAGACAAAACTGAACATTGGTGCTTATTGCATATCTTGATAATATTTTCAGTCATAGAAATTAGGGCTTCACAAGACCCGGATTGGAACCGGTGTCCTGGCTTGGAACCGAAATTCCCGGATCGGAACCGTACCGGAACCGGTGTATAAGGTACATGGAATGGGAATGAAAAGTAGAACCGGTATAGGAGTGGGTAAAGGAATGGTTCTAAACCAATTCCCATCAGTACCGGTACCCATAAACCTGGTTCATCCTTGACGTTGGTTTAATCTAATCCTAACCATATATTATAGGTTTCCATTAGTTTACTTCTAGTCTCTATGTCGATTGTTCTCTCAAAAACAGACTCAGTTTCTTCTTCTCTTGTGCAGCTCTAATATTGAGTCGTCATTCATGAGGGATTTTGGTACAACAGTTGGATATTGGTTGGAATTAGATAAAACCGAACATTGATGCTTATTGCATATCTTGATAATATTTTCAGTCATGGAATTAGGACTGCACAAGAACCGGATCGGAACCGGTGTCCCGGATTGGAACCGGAATTCCCGAATCGGTACCGTACCGGAATCGGTGTTTAAGGTACAGGGAATGGGAATGAAAAGCATAACCGGTATAGGAGTGGGTAAAGGAACGGTTGTAAACCAATTCCCGTCAGTACCGGTACCCAGAAACCCGCTTCATCCTTTCCGTTGGTTTAATCTAATACTAACCATCTATTATAGGTTTCCATTAGTTTACTTCTAGTCTCTATGTCGATTGTT
>JAJJMB010001160.1:6267-100674 GCA_023531105.1 Papaver atlanticum | reverse complement strand
TTCCATTAGTTTACTTCTAGTCTCTATGTCGATTGTTCTCTCAAAAAAAGACTCAGTTTCTTCTTCTCTTCTCTAACTTCGTCCATGGGAGAAAAAAGATTATCGTTGAGAACCAACAGACCCAATCAATTCTTCACCATCTTCTATCTAATTCATCATTTCCCAAAAAACCCATATCAAGATCTTCATAACCTCATCGAACAACACCATCAATCTATTCAAATTTTTATGCATATTCTTCAATTTCTCGTTGTTAACGATAGAAACAACTTGAGTTTATTTACTTGAGATCTCTGTACCAAAAGCTTCTTGTTCTTCCCCTAATTTCCATCAGACCCATCTCTGCATTGATTTTACATTTTAATGTCTTCTTTATTTGAGATTTTCCACAAAATTTCACACTAGGTATTTCTCGATTTATTAACAGCTAATCGGGTTGTTTGCTTCGTAACTATAATTTTCTTTTACTCATGTGGTGTTTGTACAAAGTAAAATCGTGTCTAGTCAATTACATAATGGATGAACAACAACAGTGATAATGGCATGGACAACTAATATCAATAAGTAATGAATCTTTGTTATAAAGCAATGACACTGTGATGTATAAATAATTTAGATACAACATAAATGCATGAAAGGGGAAAGAAAAAAAGTAACAACAATGGTGGTGAAGAACTTCAAGTAAAATTCCGGTATCGGCTGGTACTGGACCGCTATCACCGGGACGGGTACAAATCAGGAAGAGGTACAAGTACAGGTAGTCAAGAATGGGAACCGACCACTACCAGGTAAAGGTACCGGGTTCCTAAAAAACCCGTACTGCACCGGCCCATGTGCAGCCCTAATGGAAATTCCTTAGTGTCCAATCAACCTTGGTTAAATAGTGAAGTTTGTTCTTCTTACAAGCTTATCTTAAGGCAGGAACGTCTTTTTTTAGTCACTGCTGTGGCCGACTAATCGTATTTCTTGTAATATTATCTTGGAGAGGAGAGCAACCTAATTAGGCGAAATCTCTACGTCCACTAGTTTAAAGAATTCTTTGAGATCAAGAAATGTCTAGATAGTACCGCTCGTGAGAAACTAGAATTTGCACTGTTATTTTAGTTTTCGATTATTGATTTGATTTACTAACGGTAGTTAGATCTTGACTGCACTAGTTTGATTATTCTTGAGAGCCTTCTCTTCTGACATAAGGTCACTCAAACTAGATCAATATTTGACGGTGTTTCAGATCTATTTTTAGATCCGGCGATAGACTTGTGATCATCTATTGTTAACATGCAGATCTATTCTGTGTGTGATCGATCATAAAAGGAATCAAGTTTATTTGTGTAGGTAGACTGAAGACATTGAAGATAAGAAGATTTCTTATGGGTTTCCTATCTTTGCGATTTACTTCGTTCACATACATAATCAGTTGGGATCTGATAGACATATTTTGTGTCTGATTTAATCTCAATTGTCTCTTTTGTTAGTACCTATTTTTGTACTTATTTTTCTATTTTGTGTATTGGTAGGTGTTTTTGGAGAAATAAACTTTTGTGGAAAAATTGGCCTGAAAAGTGATGTTGGAACCACGGGAAAAATTACTAAAGGAATCCATGAATTTTACTAAGGGCACCCTAGATACTAAGGGACCTCGTTCTGGATAGGGGGAGCCCCTTCATCTTCCTTTTGAAAATGAATTTTTACAGGAATTTTGTTTAAGCAAAGAAAGATATCTTGTATAATAAAAGAGAACATCATGTGTAATAAGAGATAATATCTTTCCAAGATTTGATTTATCTGTTAATAGAGAGTTTAAGTTGGAGAAGGAAACAAGTTAAACTCATTGTAACTTTTTTGTATCACAACTTTTGTTATTGAATTACGAAGTATAACACTTATCTTTTTGAATTTCGTAATTTCAACATAGACACTATCTTTGTAACTTGTTACTAGTTTGTGTAATGAACTTAGGATTGATTCCATACCTAAAAAACTATGTTTAACTACATGAGTTTAAGGAAGTAGACTTGCAAAACTTGTTTCGTAATTGAAAGGAATCAATGAGATTGGTGGTCCGTTTCCTATTGGGGATTCATAGCAGGACCGATCCCTACGTACCGGGGATCCATAGCAAGACCAATACCTACCTATTGGGTATATCTAGCAGGACCGATCTCCATAGCAAAATCATATTTACGGTTTCACGTATTCCCGATGGTTTGTGTGATTTTCGGTATATGGGTTGTTAAATAGGAAAGTTCAAAACGTCGACATAGTGATTAATTTTTACATGTGTATAATATTATTCTCTTATTGTTAAAAGATATTCTTTGATACTCAAGGTGACATCCCAAACTGAAATGCTAGAGAATCTTTTATTGAGATTTTTTAAGATATATGTTTTATTTTTCCAGCAGGTAAAACATATATATGGAAGATATATTAGTAAAGCATACTTGTATACCAACTATTATTGAGTCGTCATCCATGAGGGATTTTGGTACAACAGTTGGATATTGGTTGGAATTAGAAAAAACCGAACATTGGTGCTTATTGCATATCTTGATAATATTTTCAGTCATGGAAATTCCTTAGTGTCCAATCAACCTTGGTTAAATAGTGAAGTTTTTTCTTCTTAAAAGCTTATCTTAAGGAAGGCACTTCGTTTTTTAGTCACTGCTGTAGCCGACTAATCGTATTTCTGGTATTATTATCTTGGAGAGGAAAGCAACCTAATTAGGCGAAATCTCTACGTCCGCTAGTTTAAAGAATTCTTTGAGATCAAGAAATGTCTAGATAGTACCGCTCGTGAGAAACTAGAATTTGCACTGTTATTTTAGTTTTCGATTATTGATTTGATTGACTAACGGTAGTTAGATCTTGACTGCACTAGTTTGATTATTCTTGAGAGCATTCTCTTCTGACATAAGGTCACTCAAACTAGATCAATATTTGACGGTGTTTCAGATCTATTTTTAGATCTGGCAATAGACTTGTGATCATCTATTGTTAACATGCAGATCTGTTCTGTGTGTGATCGATCATAAAAGGAATCAAGTTTATTTGTGCAGGTAGACTGAAGACATTGAAGATTTGAAGATAAGAAGATTTCTTATTGGTTTCCTATCTTTGCGATTTACTTCGTGCACATACATAATCAGTTGGGATCTGATAGACACATTTTGTGTCTGATTTAATCTCAATTGTCTCTTTTGTTAGTACCTATTTTTGTACTTATTTTTCTATTTTGTGTATTGGTTGGTGTTTTTGGAGAAATAAACTTTTGTGGAAAAATTGGCCTGAAAAGTGAAGTTTGAACCACGGGAAAAATTACTAAAGGAACCCATGAATTTTACTAAGGGCACCCTAGGTACTAAGGGACCCCGTTCTGGATAGGGGGAGCCCCTTCATCTTCCTTTTGAAAACGAATTTTTACAAGAATTTTGTTTAAGCAAAGAAAGATATCTTGTATAATAAAAGAGAACATCATGTGTAATAAGAGATAATATCTTTCCAAGATTTGATTTATTTGTTAATAGAGAGTTTAAGTTGGAGAAGGAAACATTGTGAAAGATAAAATAAAAATGATCCCAGAAGAAATTTTCCATTAAAAAGAAGAAGATTTTAGATTTATGGAAGGAGATATTTAAGAAGATAGAAGGTGTTGTGTATAAATAGGAGTTGGGCGAGAGCCACTTGGGGGGTGGGTGGATGGGGGAGCGGTATTCAGTTTTCACAGTCGATCAACAATAGCTTAAGAATTAATTTTCTTTTTATTTTATTATTTTTCTCTTTCTAATAATGAGGAGCTAAACCCCATCACTGGAACAATTGAAGAAGTCATGTTTCATGATTGTATTTAATTCTTTGATGACTTTTTTGTTAAATTATTTGTGATTGTTTGATGGCGTATGCTTGGCCTTAAGTACCTTTGATGTGTCATACTTATAATTTACATCTAATGTTTTAAAAATCTACTTTTGACAAAAAACAGAGTCCATATTTTTATTATTTGAGCTATAATTGTCTAGAATTAATATTTGAACCACATGAATATGAAATTTGGTGGAATACCGAGTTCCAGTATCTCTTAATCCCGTTACCATTTTTTGTGTATATTTGTTAGATTAAGTCTAAAATCGAACCTTAATAAGTCTGAGCAATGGACTTTATTAACCACTATCATAACTACATCAATTTTTAGCGCCGCCGACGCGGAATTGTCTTTAGGTTAGGTTTTAGATTTATTTTCTTTTTATTTTTAGGTCCAGTTTTCATTTCGTTTTATTACTTTCTTTGATTTTACTTTGGGTATAGTATGCAGGTTATATTCTGCATCTTTTGTGAAACTGCCTACCGAAAAGGTAAATAGCGTGCTCCAAATTTTATTCATTTTTATTTTAGGTTATAATTTATTCATTTATTTTATGTTTATAAATAATTATATTAGGAAGTATTCTTATTCTTTAGATTTTATTTTATTTGTACATAATTAGACTATGATTCTTTTTATTTTATTTGTAAATTTTTATTTTTTTTATTTATATATATATATATATATGTAAAATAATAATATTCGCACACACTTGCACAACATTTCGCATTCATCTGACTACCGAATTTAGGAAAACTCATGGAAAAGTATGCTGAACCCGTGCCATTGGCCTTATGGGAGTTACCAGCCGAAGTTCCATAAACCCAGCCTTTGTACCTATGAGCAGTCTTTGATTATAGGTATATTTTGCTGCGGTAACCCAAGCCTACCCAATTTTTAGTCGACCCCGTATTTGCACATGCACAGAAAATGTCGAACTGGTATTACAATAGCCAATAAAATGAATATCCGACTGAGTTCTAAAATGAACATTATTCTTCTTATGACCATAGTGTGAATATTATGTGGGACCATCACCAACCTTTTGAAGGTTATGGTTCATACCATGGTGAGTCCAATTACTATCCGCACCCGCAACCAATCCAATATTTAATTGATTTTAAAGATTGGATACACGTCCAATCTGTTCATGAGAGGGTTGCGCATTGGGTCGAATTGGCGGGATGGACAACCCATGCTCACCCCTGCATGGAGTAAATGTCTAGATTAATTTTACATAACGTATAATATAACCTGAACTCTATCTTCTTTAAAGCCCAATTTTTTTATATTTTTTTTTTGACCAAGGAAGAAAAACTAATATAAAACAGAATTGAAAGTTACATCTTTAGCCAGATTTACAAGTAGGTTGGATGGAGGTACATGCCACCAAATACCATCACCTGATATACAGACAAATTTGGCTAAGCAATCTGCTGTTTTATTACATACTCTAGGTACATAGTTACAACTCCAGTTACATTGTTCAGCATACAAACTAATACACCTATTTAAAAAAGATGAAGACTTCCAAAGAGGAAGAGGCAAACCTGCATTGATATACATAACTAAACTCTTACAATCTGATTCAAAGATAACTTTATCTCAATTTTGAGCTTTAGACCATTTCATAGCTTCAAGTAAATCCCAAGTATTACCCTGATTAGCATGTACCACTCTTCCAAAAACTCCCTTTCCTGCGATAAATTCCCCTGTAGAGTTTCTTATTATGATAGAAATTCCATCAAAGTAAAAAGATCTTTGAAAATAAGCATCAACATTTATTTTCAATACATCTGGTGGTGGAGATACCCAATGATGTTTATGACTTAAAAGATTGTTAGAATGCATGGTAAGAGGAGATGAATGAGATGTATATGCTAAATCAGATAAGTACTTGAAAACAGGACTTAAAACAGATGTATAATTAATTATAACTTGTTGAAAGAGAACTTGACATCTTAATTTCCATATATGCCACAAGGTTGCTATGTTTCCATGAATTGAAGGAGTTCCTGAATCAAAGTGAATTATAGAATCTTTTGAGGTCCAAGAAGCAAACCACTGATGTATAGATTGATACTACTAAAGATGAATATAATGTTGTGGTAGTCAACTATTCCATATAATCTTTGCAAAAGGGCTGGTGGAAGAATAAGTGATTAACATTCTCAATTTGATTTGAATTACACAGAACACACGAGGTATCATGCATATCAATAACATTTTGAAGATTGGCTCTAAAAGGAACTGCATTATGAATGAGTTTCTACAAAAAATATTTGTAACTTATACAGAATTTTAAGCTTCCAGAATTTCAACCAAAAAGAGGTATTAAAGGCAGTAGGTGATGATGGAGAGTTAATATTGCATAAGTGGATGTAAGTTGAAGAGATTGTGAATTTATTAGTTGAAGTGAGAGGTTATATAAATGAGTCTTGTTGTTGAAGATCAAGTGAAATGATTAAAATAGAATGTACCTGCAGAGGAGTTAAAAGTTGATGTAGTAGAGCAATATTCCACTGATCTATATCTGCATTGATTAATTGAGAGACCCGTTGTATATCGTTGGTATTTAGAGCATCATAATCATAAAAAAGTAGTACAAACTCACTTGGAATCCAGTTGTGTTTCCAAATATCTATAAGTACCATTACTAACCTGCCACTTACCAAATTTCTCGCATAATTTGAACACCATGAACAATGCTTTGCCAAAACCAACTAGAATTCTATTGTTTTTTATGAGGTTCATATTTTAAATTATCGTATGAAAAATACTTACTTTTAAGTAACTGAGCACAAGGTTCTATAGAATTATGCATCAAATTCCAAGATAATTTTTCCAGCATTGCAGAGTTGTAATAAGTAAGATGTTTCAAACATAAACCTCCTAATCTTTTAGGAAGGCGCATCTTGTTCCAGGAAGAAGTGTTTTTTGTTATGAGATAATGAACTATTCCTCCAATAATTCTTTGAATATGATCCATATGATATATAGTATCCCCAGGTAGTATAAGTACTTGCATGTGATAGGAACTCATAATGCTTAGCACAGTTGAGCAGTCTTACCCGTTTGATTGATGATTTTTATATTCCATCCTTGAAGTTTAGCATTCATATGATCCAGAATGGATTGACAATTCCTGGTACGAGATCGATGCATAAGAAGGGGTATACCCAAATATTTCTCACCTAGTCCCATTGTCTTCATTTGTAAAATGTAAGAAAACTGAGTTTTTTTTTGAAAAGGAGAGGCATTTTTGCTGAAAAAGATTGTTGATTTTTGCAAATTCACCACTTGTCCTAAAGCATGACTAAATTTTTGAAGAAGATTCTGAAGGTTTTTCAGATGAGCTGGTGATGCTTCAAGAAAAAGGTGACAGTCGTCGGCAAAGAATAAGTGACTTACCTCCAGACGATGCTTTGTAACTTTCATGCCTTTCAGATTACCTTGAAGAATTTGAGATCTTATAACCCTAGACAAAGCCTCCATTACAATAAGAAATAGATAAGGTGATAGTGGATTACCTTATCGAATTCCTTGTGATGGCGTAAATGATGCAGAAGGACAACCATTGATTAGAAGAGAAACTTTTATCGTCGTGATACACTGCTTTGCAAGTTGAATCCGGTCCTGATGAAAACCAAGTTGGAGAAAAATATCAAATAGAAAGGGCCATTAAAATTTGTCAAAAGCTTTCAACATATCTAGTTTAAGTCCAATGTAAGATTTTTTTCCTTTTCTTTTCAAATTCATTGTACGGATGAGTTCATGTGCCATGATGAAATTATTCTGAATGTGTCTACCAGGGATGTAAGCATTTTGGGTAGAAGATATAAGGTTGTCTAGTAAAGGTTTCAATCTGTTTGCAATTATTTTAGATATGATCTTATAGCTGACATTACATAAGCTAATGGGTCTGTAATCCGAGGGAGATTGAGGATGTAAAATTTTGGGTATAAGAATCTGATAAGTATAGTTTATAGCTTTTAACATGAATTTATGAACAAAAAATATTGGATCATATCTATTACCTCGGCACCTACTATGGACCAACATAACTGATAGAAAGCAGCCTGAAATTCGACTTTTCTTGGAGAAGCCCATGGTTTGATCTGGAAAACAATTTCTTTGATTTCCTGCTCATTATGAATCTGAAGAAGAACATGATTATCTGCATCTGTAACACATTTCTGAAAATGGCTTAAAATAGGGTCATCTGAAACAGGACCAGAAGTTGTTGAGATTGCAGAGAAGTATTCAAGGAGAGTGTTTTCAATACCAGATTTGTCATCATACCAAATTCCCATTGAGTTCTTAATAACAGATATGTAATTTTTATTCTCGTTGTAGTTGGCCTGAGCATGAAAGTAAGAGGTGTTTCTGTCAGCATCATAAAAGTGAGCACCTGCTTTTTGCATGGAAAAATCCTTCTGAATAGCCAACCACTGTTCAAGTGAATGAGGTAAAGCAGCAACTTCAGGATGAGAGGTAGGTAAGTTCATATTAGAGAAATTGTTGCTAATGAAGAGATTAAATCTGAGATTCAATGTTACCAAAAGATTGCTTCTTACAGAGTAAAAGAAGATGTTTAGTGAAAAAGCGGGGGTCTAACAACCACACCCAATATTTCGCTTAACAATCTGTATGGACTAACTCCAATATACTTTAAAGAGAATCAACTAGACAGTCGGACTCAATCTTAAGAAAAGTATATCCAAGAGTTATATCTCATTTTCTCAATTTAATCTGCAATCAAACAAATAGGAATTTACGAGCCCGATTGAATATAAGAAATAACGTGGACGGTATCAAAAACCAATATCCAAGTGTCAATCAATTTAATCAACAACCCAAAGGTCAGATTCACAAACTGATTGAACTTACGCACAACCTGTGATATTTCAATTATATAAACAAATATAATGCGGAAAAGAAATAACACAGACACCAGGAATTTTTTTAACGAGGAAACCGCAAATGCATAAAAACCCCGGGACCTAGTCCAGATTTGAACACCACACTGTATTAAGCCGCTACAGACACTAGCCTACTACAAGTTAACTTCGGACTGGAATGTAGTTGAGCCCTAACCAATCTCACACTGATCAAGGTACAGTCACGTTCCTTACGCCTCTGAATCCCAGCAGGACTCTGCGCACTTGATTCCCTTAGCTGATCTCACCCACAACTAAGAGTTGCTACGACCCAAAGTCGAAGACTTGATAAACCAATCTGACTCACACAGAAAAGTTTATTGAATAGATAAATCTGTCTCCCACAGAAATACCTAAGAGTTTTTGTTCCGTCTTTTGATAAATCAAGGTGAACAAGAACCAATTGATACACTGGACTTATATTCCCAAAGAACAGCCTAGTAATATCAATCACCTCACAATAATTTTAATCGTATGGTAGCAAAACAAGATATTGTGGAATCACAAACGATGAGACGAAGATGTTTGGGACTACTTTTTATCTTGCCTATAGGAGATTAAATCTCGAGCAAATCTTAGAGAAGATAGTACATCAATCACTATAGAAAACAGTAAGATCAGAACACGCAACTACAAAGAAAATAGTCGGGTATGGCTTCACAATCCCAATGAAGTCTTTAAGTCGTTAACCTACAGGGTTTTGGAGAAAACCTAAGGTTAAAGGAGAATCGACTCTAGTTGCAACTAGTATCACACAGTAGGTGTGGGGATTTGGTTTCCCAGTTGCTAGAGTTCTCCTTTATATAGTCTTCAAATCAGGGTTTGCAATCAATGTTACCTAGGAAACAGAGCATTCAATATTCACCATTAGATGAAAACCTGATTAGACTCAAGCTAATATCTTTCAACTGTTAGATCGAACTTAGCTTGTTACACACAAATGAAAAGTGACTTCATTTAGATATGAGTAACCATACCTAAACGTGTGCACCTTGTTGGCTCAACAATAGTTAACAGAAGTTAGCCATATGAACACTTTCATATTAACCTTATTCATCTTAACCATAACTAGTTCAAATGACTCAAATGAAACTAGTTCTAGAGTTGTTCAATTATTTATATTCTCATAGAAGTATACAATACACAATTGAAGCAAAATCGATTTTGATTCACTCGAATCAATTCATGAATATTATAGCCACGGTTTGAAAAAGATTGCATTCCTTATTATATAAATGTATTAGTTCATGAACAAACCAATTTTAGAACATAACCTTCTAAAGTATGAGAACCGGTACGCATACCTAAGTGGCCGGACCAAGTTTGGGTTCACCAGTATGCGAACGGGTACGCATACCATCCAACCTCAGTTAAATTACGGAACTTGAAACTCACGCCAGTACGCATACCGGTGTGCATACTGAGTTCCCGGACTTTATAAACCAACCAATACGCATACAGGTATGCATACTATGGTTCTCGATCTTGGAATATCTTGCAACAATTAGAATACAAGTACACATATTGTGCTATATCCAATCATGGTTATTTGTTCTAAACTCCCATTTCAATCATTGAAACATTCTTAGAAGACAACAATAGCTGTCTCACACAAACTATTAGCTTCAAAGCAATTTTCAAGTGATCGAATGATCAATACGAAACATTCCGAGTCTACATCAAATGACTGTCTCACACAAATCATGTAAGATGTTACCAAGCGATTTTCACATGATCATCTTTTGACTTTCGTCAAGAATATAAGATGAACTTGGTTAAAGCGAAAGATTACAACCACATATTTCGAGAAATATGTAAGCGAGTTAAACTCAGCTCGAAATATCAAATGTGTATAATCGAAGTCTATATAGCTATACGACTTTTGTCTCAAATAGGAGATAGAGTAGATAGACTTTTGAGTGATAGATGAGTTCAAGTCTCCACATACCTTTTGTTGATGAAGTTCCAAGAGCTCCTCTAAGTAGTTATTCTTCTTCAATCGATGAACGTCGTGAAGTCTAATGCTCAACTACACTTTCTATCCTAATCCGAGACTTAGCTATAAGTAGACTAGAAATCAAGACTTATAGTTTTGGAAACTAAACTTGACAACAAGCTTGAGATAGCAACGCTTGCGAGTTCGACCCAGTAGTGCTCTAACAATCTCCCCCTTTGTCAATTTTAGTGACAAAACTATCAATACATATGGATTACAAAATAAATAAACTTTCTAGCTTCTCATCCAAATGCTTGATTTCCTTGGTTCTTCAACATTACTCGAAATATTCGTCACTTCCAAGTACTCCAGCGATTCTGAATGTGTTTAACTCAGCATCATAGTTGTTGAAGATACGTCGCTATAACAATGAGAAAACAGTAGCTCTCAATCATTGTTTTACAGTGTCATAGTATTATTACACAGCATCAAAGTTCAATTGTATCACAACTTTGACAACAATACTATGGTGATATGTATAACTCCCCCTTAGTCAATACTTCATCTCACAATGAAAACCACTCCCCCTTACATAATGATCCGTAAACCATATGTATTTGTAGTGTGAACTACACATTAATTCTCCCCTTTTTGTCAATATAAATTGGCAAAGGTACGAAAACTAGTGGGATCATAATGAAATTCTTATAAAGATACTTCATGACTAAAAGAGAACATATCAACTTTGTTTCGATGTATTCATCAAGGAGTTTATAAAGATACAAGAAAACTCCTACAATATTCCACAGCCGCACTCCCCATAAATATTTGGCAATTAAGCACAAGTTCAATTAAGATCTCTCCCCCATATAATGTCATTCCCGAAAGAACAACAAGAGCGACCTTACTTTTGCAAGAAAAGAAGGATTTCACTGGAAATTAGCAATTTACATGAGACATGAACTTGTATCCAAAAAACTCAATTAAATTAACCACAAGAGATCTCATGATTAATTTAATCGAAAATGATCAACATAAGAGAACTTATGGAGCCACACAGTACTTTTACATAGAAGTGGATCAAGGAAAGATCAATACTGCAGAATAGACATAATAGGCCTAACTTTTGACATATATGGGACAATCATAGTTCACGGACGCAAACACACGTATCCCATAATAATTTTTCCAATATATAATACCAATAAAGATTAATACTGCAAAATCATCTTCCAAATAAACTTTAGAATTTAAATAAATAAATCTAAAAACATTGCAAGATGAAAATCGTTGGCAATAGCTATGTGTACTCACAATAATTGATATTCCAAACCCTAGTTATCCTTCTTAAGCACAAGAATAAATTCTCATAAGAAGTTTCCTAGACATAAAGACCTTTGAAAAATTCTTTATCGTACCCGAACTCCTTGTCGTCAACAGCCATTGGAACATAAGGTTCATGAAGAAAGGAGTCAATTCCGACAAACCTTCTTGACTGATGCCGAACCAGGGCCTTCTGAATTTCAAGAGTCATAAGAACAATAGCCTTTATTTGTCGTATCTCCTTTCTTGTTTCCTTCAACTCTTCAAGAACACCAGAAAACTTCTAAAGATTTGAAGGGACATCCCTTGGTTTCCTCACATTCCTCATTTTTATTTTCAAGGAAGAGGGTACCGGATATATATTTTTTTACTTCATGATTGATGGCTTAACAATCATATTAACCTCTTTTGCATCAGAAGTCATAATGCTTGGAGTCTCCATTCAAATATGGGTTTGTGAGAGAAATTCACAAAGGAAGCTCTACAAGCAAACTTATGAAAAAAAGAGTTTTTCAGAGAAGGAAAAAGGAATGTAGGGTTACAGAACCTTTATACAAACGAAAATTCACGTACGTACAATTCTCAACCCTAAAGAAGGCAGAATTGTCGATTTTAACCCTCTTTTATTTATCAAACATGGAAAGCCCTTTCAATATCAATTAGATATAAAAAGATGGAAAAATTCCAAACAGGAAAAAAAAATAATAATTTTTTTTTCTTTTCCAAAAGCCTGAAGAGTGCAATCTCTTGTCTCTTTTAAACCAGGCACTTGAGACAAGATACACCAACAACACAATTAAGTTGTGCTGGAGTGAACAATAATCTGTCCACCATAATCTTCTTGAATGGAGTTCTTAGAACCCTGTTTCACAGAATGTTTAGACCTTATTTTTTTCTCTAGTGGTCTAATCTTTTCTTTGGAAATTAACTTCTTCGGAGAAGAGATGAGTTTACATACCTCGGACGATTTCTGAACAAGTTTGAGCTTGTTTGCTAGTTGATTTTCTCTTCGTTGAAGTTTATTGACATATCTTATTTTATGTTTGTACTTGTAACACTTAGAGAGTTCATGACCCGTAAAAGTACAATAAGAACATGTCAATGTGGAGGACGGTTCAGACACCATAGCGGAGCAAGCTGCTAGACAAACAGTGGTACCTGAAATATTAGAAATAGAATTTCCAGTAGACAGAGAAAAATCCATTTTATCCTCAAAAATGGTTGAAGAAGTTTCTCCAGGAAAAATATCAAGATTGATGTGAGTATTGCAACAATTATCAAAATTAATATTTTCATCAAGGAGTACAACACTTGATTTTTCATCTTCATGTGAATCATAGTGATCAGACATTTCATCAAGAGTTGTAGCTAGACCTTTGTTCCCAGTGTATTTTCTACGATTTGGACACTCATTGGCAAAATGGCCAAAACCTTTACACTTGAAGCACTGAGGCATATCCTCATCATCAATATCGACTGTATCCCTGTTTTTAGGAGGAACACGGTCATGAGGTTTAATTGATGATCTAGGCTTATCTCTGACAAACCGTTTACTTCTCTTCAAAAGAAGATCTCTAAACTGTCTTGTGATCATAGAAACTGAGTTATCAAGATCTTCATCTGATGAATCAGTCTCCCTAGGATCATCCACAGAGTTGCCAACACATTTACTTTTGTTTAAGTAATTTTTTGTTCTTTTGTGCTTTGAAAGCAATATCCTTTCCCGATTTGGAAATATATGCTCATGATCAAATATCTTTAACTTCCCAACCAGAGTATTTCTGGATAAAGTATTAAGGTTATTTTCCTCAACGATGGCATGTTTCTTAGAGTCGTATTTGGCTGGCAACGATTTGAGAATTTTCATCACAATGTCCTTTTCAGGAATAGTCTTACCCAATGCAAAAGATGCATTAACAATTTCATACACTTTGTGATTACACTCATCAAATGAATCTTCAGCAGCCATACGAAGGTTTTCCCAATCAGAATTTAGGTTTTGAAGCCTAGCTTCCTTTTTAGAGGTATTCCCTTATAATACAGTTTCTAAGACGCATCTTTAGACCGAGTGCACATAGTCACATGGTGCTGAAGATCTGGGTAATGGCATGAATGATAGCATTTAAACCGTCATAATTTTGCTTTGCAGTGAGAATCTCGTTAGGTTCATATCTACCAATATCCTTTGCAATAGAAACACCGTCTACTGTAACCATTGGAGGATCATAGCCATTAACAACATAAACCCATGATTGAAAATAACGCGCTTGAAGAAAGGCACACATAACAATTTTACACCATAAGTAATTTGCGCCATTGAAGACTTGTGGTACGTTTACTGAGATAGCACTTCTGTCCATAGAGTCAGATCGCTACAAACACGGGCTTATAAGGTCTTAAACGTGTTTTCCTGCTCTGATACCAATTGAAAAAGCGGAGGTCTATCAACCACACCCAATATTTCGCTTAGCAATCTGTATGGACTAACTCCAATATACTTTCAAAAAATCAACTAGACAGTCAGACTCAATCTTAAGACAAGTATATCCAAGAGTTATATCTCAATTTCTCAATTCAATCTGCAATCATACAAATAGGAATTTGCGAGCCCGATTTAATATAAGAAATAACTTGGACGGTATCAAAAACCAATATCCAAGTGTCAATCAATTTAATCAACAACCCAAAGGTCGGATTCACAAATTGATTGAACTTACGCATAACCTGTGATATTTCAATTATATAAACAAATATAATGCAAAAAAGAAATAACACGGACACCAGAAATTTTGTTAATGAGGAAACCGCAAATGCAGAAAAACCCCGGGACCTAGTCCAGATTTGACCACCATACTGTATTAAGCCGCTACAGACACTAGCCTACTACAAGTTAACTTCGGACTGGAATGTAGTTGAGCCCTAACCAATATCACACTGATCAAGGTACAGTCGCGTTCCTTACTGTCATAATCCGTCTTTTAAAATTGTCTTTCTGCCGAAACCGACTCTATAAGAGATAGGTACGACCATTTTAGGGTGTACTTTCTTAGAAAAATTTAAGTGAAATTATAGGCCTTCCGTTTGTAAACCCGACCTGTTGCATCGAAAATGCCTATAGCCAAATCTAGGCAACCTTTTTGTAGTTAGCCCATATCCGTTTTATTGTTTTGATCCAACATTGACCTTTTCCTTATGTGAAATTAGTAACGTATAGTTAGGTTAATTTGGTTAACCTTGTTTTTGGCACGACTAGGGTTAGATGTAAACGAAATATATAAGGACTCAATTAAAGTCTTGGCCGTCACTTTTCCCTTGCTTTCTTCATCTTCTGTTTTAACACAAAATCCTAGCTTTATCAAGCAGCCGTTCATGCTCTCTTTGACGTTCTTTGTCTTCATGATTCGTAGAAACCTTAAATAATAGCTTCTAGTGCGAGTGCTTCTAATAATTGTTTTACGCCAACTGAACTCGTTGTCCGGTCTAAAGCATATAGACGCCTCTTGAACGGGATTGATCGATTTGTTGGGTTTCATCGAGTTATGGAATTTAAGCGATTTGGAGGTAGGGGTTTCCGCGTAATACAAAATAAAAGCTATTTTAGCATTATAACTATGTTTTCTTGGATGTTTAGATTTTCTATGAATATTTATGCATGATTTTGGTTCTACCCATATGATAGGATGATTTGAAGTTTGGTTTAAATTAAGAAAGTGTGCTATATGGATCCCTTTTGTTTTCTTAAGGTTTTGGCTTCACATGAACCTTCTTTTAAACGTTTTATGACTTGATTTGTCTTGGTCTTTATAAAAGAAAATGAACTATTTCTTTTACTGTATGGTCTTATAGCATATTTAGTTTGTCTTCCTGACTACGTATTGGTCCTCTTGGTTTTGTAATTATGATTGCATGGTATTTGCATCTTATCGATTGTCTGTTTAGTACGCTAACTTTTCATAAGTCCAAGCTACCACACATTAACACAAGTTTAAGTGGTCTTTGTTTTCATAAAAAGAGAATGCGTTATGTAGTTGGATTTCGAGTGGTGACTTCATATTAGCTCCCTATGGTGGCACAAGTTTTAGTGATCTTTTGGCTTTACGATCTGTTGCGTTGTTTCTGAGTTGAGTTGCTATTTTTGATCGCGTCACCTACTGCATACTGATTCCTTTCTGTATAACTAGAGTGCTAAAAGTGAACTAATGATTAATTAATTAATTAATGTAAAGGTGTGAGACTGTGAGTGGTAACTTGATTGACTTGTGCTGACTACACCACAGACATAATTGTCTAATGCTAAAAACTACTTGTAGCAAGTCGTGATAACTTAGATGCACTCATATCTATTCAACAGCAACATTAATGCGCAAATGTAATTTAGATGCAAAATTCAGTAAATATGTCATTGAGAAAAGTAAATGAATTAAGAGTTCTGGTTTATGGAAAATGGTTAACGGCGAACTTAAAAATATACGGTTTGAAAATAAAAGATTTAAGAAATGAAATTAATGATAATCTTTGGTCCAAGAGATATTAGTCGATCGATGGTATATTAAAGTTGGGTAATCTACTTGCTAAGAGGTCAGGCTAGGAAGTGCCGGTGGGCAGTAGATGTGTATGTTGAGATGTGTTTGATGAGATCAGGTATCCATAATAGCTACCGCGCTTATGAATACCGGTGTGGTCACAATAGCTATTGCGCTTGTGAGGTGCACCAGATTGGGGTTGTCTAAAGTTTGTTTGTGATTTCGGTTGCGGTCCATGGATAAAGATTTGGGGTTGTCGAGTTTGCCGAGTTCAGGGCCACATCTATTCAAATAGTGTGTGTCGCGGTGGGCGGTGGTTGTAAATCTAAAGTATTTAAGGATTTGTTTGAAAAGTCTAGTTAAGACAATGAAGTGAGAAACATCTAAAAGTTATGAAGTTTGGAACGCACATAAAGAAATTGCTAGTGACATTTGGTTGAACAAAAAATAATAAAATGTTCTAAATAATTTAAGAAGTAAATTACTTAAATTGGAAGCGTGACTGAGTAAAAGTTTGAAATAAAAATCAGTTTATAATTGAAAGACTGTACTTGTTTTATTATGCCTTAATTTGATGCATTGTTTGGTTTGTTTTTCCGCTGCACTATATTATTTTTGGAAATTTCCTACTGGGCTGTGGTTGCTCACCTCTTTTTCCTCTCTCCTCATATAGTATGCAGAGACACTAGCTGAAGTAAAGAAATTAATTTATCACGGGGATTTGGGCATTGATATTTCAGAATTGTCGAATTTATTATTTACTGAATTGTTTGTTTATTTGAATTATGGATTGTAACCATTTAAAAGTATTTTGAAACTATTTTATCTATTTATTGGAATTTCTTTTGTAGTTCTAAATTGTTCTTAATTTTAAAAGGAAAAATTTGGACCTACGATAGTGGCTCTCCGGGGTTCTGGACTAAGTTTTAGTGCCAGAATTGCGGGGTGTGACACTTACGCCTCTGAATCCCAGCAGGACTCTGCGCACTTGATTCCCTTAGCTGATCTCACCCACAACTAAGAGTTGCTAAGACCCAAAGTCGAAGAATTGATAAACCAATCTGTCTCACACAGAAAAGTCTATTGAATAGATAAATCTGTGTCCCACAGAAATACCTAAGAGTTTTTGTTCCGTCTTTTGATAAATCAAGGTGAGTAGGAACCAATTGATACACCGGACTTATATTCCCGAAGAACAACCTAGTAATATCAATCACCTCACAATAATCTTAATCGTATGGTAGCGAAACAAGATATTGTGGAACCACGAATGATGAGACGAAGATGTTTGTGACTACTTTTTATCTTGCCTATAGAAGATTAAATCTCGAGCAAATCTTAGATAAGATAGTACTCAATCACGATAGAAAACTGTCATAATTCGTCGTTTTGAATTGCGCTTCCGCTAAAACCACTCTGATTAAAGATGAGCACTTATATTTTTATGGTGTATTTTCTGAATAAAATAATAAAATAGTGGATAGATAAAAGAAGAAATAAAATTTCTCTACAAATAAATAGAAATAGAAAAGAGGTGCCTAGGGACCGGGCCCACCGGCCGGCCGGCCATGCCACCATGGCCGGTCCCCCACGCCCTCTTCCTTTATTTTTCTTATTTTATTTATTTTCATGAACTCATGAAGACTCCTTCATTCAAGCAACTTTCCTTGTTTGAGCAAAACTCACGGTTTCTCCATATTTTCACGGTTTCATGAAAAATAATAAAAATAGGGAAGGTATCGTGGGACCGGGCTACCTGTTCGGCCAGCCATTCCCTAGCCATGGCCGGTCCCACACCTTGCAATCCCTTGTTTTCATAATTATTATTTCCATCATCTCATGAAACTCCTCCGTTTGAGCAAAAATCATGGTTTCTTCATATTTTCTCAAATATTGCTCAAACCATGAAAAAGCCAAAAAGTCAAAGTGTCACGTGACCGACTAGGCTACTCACGTCAAATATTAAAATATTATTTTAATATTATCTAAATTTTGATCAAACGAGCAAAGTTCTACTTGCTAATTCGAGCAAAATCAAGAATTTCAGTCAAAGATCAAACTCTTCTGAAAATCCATAATATTGCTCAAACGCACACCAGAAAATACCAAAACTCTCAGGAGACACGGGCATTATGGCGACATGGGCATGCTTCCTTGACCGACCAAGGCCGGCCCTAAGGCTTGCAAGGAGCCGGTCCCACACATCATTATAATTTTGACCTAATTTGCTCAATTGCTCATATTGGGTCCAAACTCTTTCCAACCAACTTGGAATTTGCTCAAACGACCATCAGCTGGTCCTATGACCACCAAGGGACGGTCTCATGCCCTCTTGGTAAGTCCCTCACTTCTCCATAATTAGGTTTTATCACCTAACGCTCGCACGAGGATTATTCTAATAAATGATCAACACCAGCATTTGATCATTCTTTCACCAACCGGTCAACTGAGGACCCTGGTGCACGCTCACTCGAGCACTTGGGCATCACATGGTCGTCCATCATCCCATGTGGTCGGTCCCTCCCTCACTCATGGCCTATTTTCAGCAATTTATCGAATTGAGCAATACTTGCTCAGTTGCTCGAATATCGATCCAACTATAATATTCAGTAATTTATTGATTTGAGCATACTTACTCAATTGCTCGAATATTGATCTAACTCAATATTCAACAATTCATCGAATTTGCAATATTTGCTCGGACGAGCAATATCAACATCATTCAAGAACTATACGTCTGACATGTTCAATCCATGAATCACTGAGCATTCGTCACTCATGCTCAATTCAACAAAACTTAGACTCACTGTCTAATCAAGTCAACGACTGACTGATCAAATACACGTCTACTTTGTAGACTCCACGTTCGTGAGACATCAATCACGTCACATGGGGGGATATTACTTAGGGTTTTGGTCTGGCGGCCTACGGCACGTGTGTTCATCCACGATGAGAAATGTGAGTAATTCGTGAAAACGGTTGAAAGAGTTAGCAAAGTAGTGGGTGGACGGTTAACCAAGTCTCCGCACGACCTGGAACTGGTTTCACCATGATTTCCCACTTTCCCACTCTTTCACTCAAGAAACCGTCACACTCACTGGGATCAATGTGTTCACTATTTTGATAATATAAATAAGTCATTGAATCCATGATTGAAGACACACAGAAAATCCACGAGATATTGAACAGACAATCCATCGTCTAACCAAGAATCATCGTGTGAGCAACACTCTCTCAATCATTCGAACTTATTCATCATTTCTTCAACACATCCACAATCCTTGATCATCATTGATCCTACAATTCTCAGCTTCCCTCCTACAGATCAACCCATCTCCCTCTTTGTGACCGAATTGATTTTGGAACGGCCATTGACTTGGTTTAGGCCGGTGTCCTATAGATTGATCTCTCGAACTCAAAGCACTACCGTGTAGTGCATCTGTTTGAGGTTAAGCAGTTTGCTCGGTTGAGGAGTCTCGTCCGATCAGTCGTCTCTTCACTTACCTAAAAAAACCATCAAATCGTTTTTCCCCATCTACAGATTGGCAACCACAGTGGGATATTAATCTCTCGGTTGCAATCTCAAACTTTCACAAAATGGTTGATCTTAGGTCAAGCTCAGTTACAAATCCTAACCCAAACAATGCTAGCACTAGCAATAGTGGTGGTACTCCAGAAACTACTCCCTCTTCCAACAACGATGTTGGTGATAGCACACCTACTCAAACCAACCTCGGAAGCAATACTCTCTTCGGCCAAGCTCCTGAAGAAATCAGAGAAGATCACCTACCATAGCCGATCTCATGAAGGTTCAGGAAATTCTTGCCAAGAATCATACATGGCGGCAACATAGAAAGAGTTGTGCACCTATCTCAAGACTCTGATAGACAAGCTGTCGTCTAAGAAAACTCAGCCCCAATGCCAGTCAGACAAAGGAAGAGCTAAGGAAACATCCTCAACTGTTGATCCTGAAATCTCCCCAATCCACATCATGGAAGATGATGAAGTATGTAATGACCTACCAGCAAGGGAATCAGCAAGTTTCATCACTCGAGAATATTTTGAGCGCTTTCTAGAGGATCGTGGAAAAGACAAGACATCATCTGTCCATCGTCACCAACCTCCACATGGTACAAAAACATCGCACCAATAAGCATCACTAGTTGGGGAGAATCGATTAGTGCTTTCTGCAGAAAGTACTTCTTCGTTTGAAAACAGGTCACCCTCTCAGACCTGGGAAGAATGTTTCAGAGGAACAATGAACATCCCAATGATTACGTGAAAAGTTTTAGAGTCCAAGCTTTGCCATGATCCGAATATCACTGAACAACAACTCATAGACTTGTGCATCAACAGAATGATCGCGGTCTACAGAGCCTTGCTGGAAAATCTCTGGTTCCATACTTCCTTAGAACTTCGTGAAGCAGCCAAGCGATCAGCAACTACTGCTCCGGCCTTCCTGATCAACAAACAATACAATCTACAACCTTCAATGAATGTTGTTGAAGGAAGCAAAAGGAAAGCCGAGGCACCACTGCATAAGCATGCTTCTCCAATCTCTCATGCTCCTCCGAAAGCGAAAAGAAAGGATAACCAATCCTAAAAAACAGAAACCTCGACCCAACATCAACAAACGGGAAATGATGCTCAAACTTCCTTCTTCCCATTGAAGAAGTGATCGTGTTACTGGAAGTCTGGGTTCAAGAGGATGCAATCAAATTGTTGTTCATCAGCAGAAAACTGAAGAAAAAATGGAGAATCCCAGGTACTGTCACCTTCATAGATTCATCAATCATCCAACAAGTAACTGCAATATTTTGAAGCACATCTTCAAAGAGACGGTTGATCCACAATAGCTTCAACTGGGGACTGAAGGAGTACAAAAGAATCCTCTCCTAGTTAGAATCTTTACACTCTCTGAACAACCAGTCAAAGAAGCAGTTCAATAGTTGATCGAGCATATCTGTGAAATTGCTCTATTTGTCTAAAACACAAAGGAAAGACATGTTCACAACACCAAATTACATTGTGTCAGACATATGTCCATCCCGGAAATACTCATTGAACCTTCATCCACAGACAAGGAGATGCACGACTGGGGACTGCTTACCACAGTCCATCTCAGAGGAAATGAATTTGGAAGAATGTTGATCGATGCTGACACCGTCATCAACAACATTTCAATGAAAACCCTCAGATCCGCAGGCATCAATCAACAAGAAGCTACTCGTGATCCCATCTCAATCAGAGACCTTTAAGGAACGCTCGGAAATACTTATGGCTACATCACTCTCAAAGTGAACATAAGTTCAACCAGGACAGAAACCAAGTTTCATATAATCAGGAAGATCCAGGATATGACATGTTCTTCAGACAAGCGTGGATCCACGCTGAAAAGATGGCTATTTACAAAGTGCCTTTGGTTGCACATCTCTCCAACGAAGAAAGTTCTGATCCAGAAGATTTGGCGGACATTCCATCATCAGAGCACTTGGGGGAATTTTGACGAGGTTGAAGCAAGAACCTGCAAAAGATGCATAGACATTCATCAAGAGGTTCCACACTCAGGAAAGTCTCATTCATTTCATGTTTGTGTCATTTATTTCCTCACATGCTATCCTAGAATGTGTACTCAATTCTGCTAGCAACTCTGCAAGACGTTATGAATGGTAGCTTCACCGCATTAGTATTTTACCAAGTGGTTGAATCTGACATTTCTCTGAATCGAGCATTGAGACATTCATTACTGAGATGATGTCCAAGCATGGAAAAGAACACTTTGGGCGTTTTTCCATAGCCTTGCAGGAGTGTCCATGTGTCCCACAAAATCAGAAAGCTCTGATGTCTGCACAAGTGTTGAATCCCACTACCGCAACGAAAGGAATGTTGAATCAACAGAAGATACTCAGGGCCGAGACGATCAAACCTAAGACATTCGATGCTTAAGGAATATACGCTTCAACGCTCACGCATTTAAGAAGCCTTCAAATTGTACTACCAATCAAAGAGTACACCTTCGATAATGGTGCGCCTGGCTTCAGCACAAATATATCGACGATGACACACTGATTCAACACCAGCATGATTAAAGTGAAACTGAACTACAATCGTTGAGTTTTCACTATCTCCATGACAAGACTTCTGAAGCAGATGCAACATCATTCTTCCATGGATGACACAAACTCCTTCAATATGCACTGGGGACTTGATCTTTTCGGAGAAATCGACTCAAATCTATTTAAATAAATGTCATCCACCTAACAAGTTATTGTAACCTGATGTAATTCCATGAAACTTCATCAACGGGACCTCTCTACATCACAAGCCTTGCACTCCCAAAGAACTTTTTCTCCTTACATCCAGAATGAAGACTGCTACTACTATCTACCACAACAATGTCGAATCACTGACGGAGCCAGTTCGTAGTAAAGTCATACTTTTCAGGAGAATTCGGGTTGAACTCCCAGTACACATTCATCTTAGGTATGCTCAACCCATCAACTAGTTCGTGAATGTAAAGGCTCACTGGATGGAGGAGCAAAGACTATATCGATAATCATGGTTCTATCCTTTTTGGTCTCTAGAGCAACTCCAACCATAGTATCGGCATCAACAAGGATATGTGGAGGATCTCCATTCATGGTCTCAGCATCAACTAGAATTTCTGGAGAGAATTCAATCGTGATCTCATCATCAACAACAGTCTCAGGCGCAACGTCTCTGAAGCGTTGCTCGATGGATCATATATCTTCAATCCCTAATGATTCATATCAAGATGTGTAGACATGAAAACATGTTAACATGAACGTCTTCCCAAAGCTTGCACGACAGACGGGCACGAGCCAAAGTCTACTACAAGACGTTCTCATCGCCTCTACAAAGGAGATACAACACATTTCAGGCCATGGGTTTACAAAAACGTACCAATGGGTGAGGAATGGGACAATGCTTCCTCAAAGAAAGATGTTCTTCTATGTCTCTTCTACAACATACCAAAAGGGCGCATTAATCGGACATAAGAGCTGAAAGATATGGCCTTTACCGTCAGGTCTACGAAATCTGAAAATTTTGTACGGGATTACAAATTACAAATGTGCACGCTTCGTTGGCTGACCTCTACAACTCCCAAATTGAGTGATTATTTTATCATGTGATAACTCAGTCTCTTAGCTTAAAAAGTTGGGGTCAAGCATCGAATTCCGACGTCGTATGAGGTTCTTACAGCTTCCAGAGCATACAACATGCAAGTAGCAATTCTTACACGGGATTCATAACTTCCACAGTCGATCGGTGTCCACCAGGACTTTCCACTAAGTCTTTCATCAAGGTACCTCCAACTTCAACCACTTAGGTCTTTACATCAAGCTTTTGTACTTGAGTCCTCTATCTAGGTCCTGCCAGAAGAAGGGAAAACGAAAGGTAGAGACTTAACAAAATACTGGGGACTGACGGTCCACTGATCATGACAATCAGTTTCACAGTCCAAGACTCGTAGCACCGGACTATCCTGTGCTAATCATTCATCATAAAAGAAATTCTACCACCGGAACATGCAACCATGGTCATTACATCATCCCCTCTTGAGAGCAACCTCAGTTATGGTCATGTGACCAGGGTTTCAGAAGTGATGTTTCTACGACCGACAGAAACAAGATGGCACTGCAATCACCATGCTCATGTATCAATCAAGGGGTTCAAATTGAAAATTAATAAATATCATTGAAATCCTTCATCAAGCGTTCAATACACAAGCAAATGGTCCAAAGACACAAAAGAGACATTTTACAGCAAGACTGTCTGAAGTGATTTTACACTTCCCCGTACAAAGCAACAATATGGGAGCAATTGGTAAGGAATATAAGGTTTAGTCATATGTCATTCACTTCGTATGTATTTCCTCTACAACATATCCAAAATTCACAGCGATTGGATAAACGAGCAAAGAGATGTGGCCAAAACATTGGACTACATACCAGCTGATTTTTTTTTGGAAGTCTCCTGGAAGTTTACTGTTTCGCCTATTTTGGCCCCTAAACATGCTCAAAACTCAAAAAGCTTATTCACTAAAGCTTGTAATTTTCCTGGGAATGAAAAAACAAGGGTAGATCGCGAAAATCCGATATCGGATAAAGATTCTACATCGTTTTTACTGAAAGACTGAAGTCTGGATTTTCTGGTGACGTATTTCGGCAAAATTTCTCATATATTCGTATGGATTCTCATTCATTCATTCACAAGTTAGAAATTTCATACTTCTATGAAGAAATTACAGGAGGAATACTTACTTGAGGAGTGTCTAAGCCGTTCGAAGGACTAATGTTGTTGAAGTCACCGTTAATGGCATTACTACCTCCATTCAGTTCCGGGTTTTGAAGATTCTCCGTCTCCTCATTTTCCAAGGAAGAATGTGCTTCATCAATATGTTGTTTATCCGCAATAATCTCCTCCTGGATATGTCAACAACAATTATTATTACTTCATTCAAGGAGATGCCATGATCGCTTGCACGAAAAGAGATACTTACATCAACTCCCTCATCTGTGCTGGATTCCTGAATTGTTTGCCCTGGAGCAAGATGAAGACTGTCAATGATCAATGGAGCAAAATTCTGAGATTAACAAACATTTGTTTGTGATCCTAATTGTACGGATAAGAAAATTCATGACGGAGGAAACATCGACAACTCACCAAAGAAACGGCTGGGGACTGCACGTCATTTACTAACATCCTGTAGTCCTTACTTCTGGGTTATCCGCCCCGAAGACTTTCTTCCATCGTCGTGAAGTCTACATTGATCCGGGATCTCACTATACGATAATCCTGTGATAAAGTTAATGAAATAACCAGGAGTACAACTCAGTATGAAGGATCTCTCACCATCACTCAGAGGTCCTAGAAATACCATCTCTGTAAAAATTGATGTAATTTTAGATAGTGGTAAGAAATGAGGTTGTCGGTCACTCGGATTTGTAGAGATTAAAGTTTTTTAAAAATACTAAATAAATATATACAAAGATATTTAACAATGGGCGAGAGATACTAGAACTAAGGATTCGGCCAATCTTCATAACATAAGGTTTAATTATTTATTCTCAACAATTTTAGCTCAAGAAATATAAACATGGACTCTATTTTTGCCAAGGTAGATTCTCAAAACATTGATTGTAAATGTTAAGCATGGGACATCAAATCACTTAAGCTAAGCATGACCGATCTAATCAAATGACAACCAATTTAATCGAATCATATTTCAATTAATTTTAGTGCAAAAGTCATAAAAAAAGAATAAAACAAATTTACCCATGTATGAAGTTCGACCTCCTCCGTCGTCCCAGTGTTGGGGTTTAGCTCATCATGATGAAAACACGCTCAAAAGATTTATTTATAGCTCAAATGGTGTTTACAATGGAAAGAAAAAAAAGAAAATGGTGAAAAACAGGAATCTGCGACGCACAAAGATCGTCTCAAAATGAACGATATAATGGAAGTGTTGTAGACACTGTTCTACGGTCGCTGGGAAGGAGTTGGGAACTGTCGCAATTAAGCGACAGTTTTCAACGACTTTCCTTTACAGGCTTTTGTTCTTCGCGTTCATCATCAGCAGCAGCAGCAGCAGAAACCGAGTTCTGCAACTTGTGATTTCTTCTTCTATGGCTCTCCTCAGCTCCCCAAACTCTCGACACCCTCTCTAAGTCTCCCAGGGACTCTATTTATACCAAAAACAGGCTTTGAATCTCCTCCATTAATTCCAAAATATTCACAATATCTTTTATTCATGGTACGGGAATAATCAAGATTTTCATTCTCTGTTTAGCTCCTCCACGCGTTTTTAGAAGTCAAATCTCCTTATTTGTATCCATTACGGTCCAACACACTCCAAACTCGTGCATTACAGGCATCAAACTCACTGTAATTCATGTTATCCCGTGAAAATGTGTGTAACTCTGTTTTGCTCCATGCGATGATTACAACCAATTCTAATCCAAACAGACACCCATAACAGCTTTCTATGGTCATATCACGTCTACCCATTAAGTTTCAGGGATTGAATCTCACTAAATCACGTCCAAAAATCGATCGAAAATCTGACAGACAAATAAGTTTATTTTCCCGCCAAAAATATTCTTTTGAATTTGCGAAGAACATGTCCTCCCCCTAATCCTGCACGGTGTCCCTTTAGCACTTGTCTTATGGGGTGCAAATAGTAATTTTTGGGCGTATATAGTAATTTTTCCGGGGTTCCTCCGACACATTTTTGGGGTGCCTTTAGTACTTTATCCTGGGGTGTAAAACACCACTTTTCGAGCCAATTTCGCCGCAAGAGCTTATTTCTCTAAAAATACCTACAAAGACATAAAATAACAAAATAAATACAAAATCGAACACTAACAATATATACAATTGAGACATATTAGACACAATAATACGTCTATCAAACACCATCTTTGGAAGTGTCATCATGGGAGTCAATCATTCTTGCAAAGTGGCTGTGACAGATGCATAACATTTCTACTTCAGCACATCGTTCATACAAAGCACGGGATTCAACAGAACAATGAATCATGGAATAAAGGTGCTCACAACAGCGTCTACAAAATGGTAACTTTCAACTCTTACCTGTTTACGATTCCACTAACAGTAGTGATTGTGATACAAGAGTTAATACTTCAAAATTTGCTCGTCTCCTTGAACCTGCAAACACGAGCAAAAATTTTATTCAAAATCATAACTTGATTTTCATGTGAGCAATCCAAAAAAATTTCACCGTGTGAGCGACTCCCACAAGTGAACACTCATTGGTTTTTGTGCATACACTATCAGATCACAAAATCCATACAAACAATATTTTATCAAAAATTGTTTACTTCTAACAATTGCTGAAAATCAAAATTTGATTTCACATAAATTTTCACTGTGTGAACATTATTCAAAAATTGGACAGACGTCCATTCTACAATTGTGGAAACTCACATACAAACATTATTTCACCATGAATAATTGTCTACTTTCAACAGTTGTTCAAAATCAAAACATTGATTTTACAAAAAATATATATTTTAACGTGAAACTCACGTAACTTTGAAAATATATGTATATATATTTTTGCTCCCTCTCGCGAGCATCCTTCTTTGAAACGAGAGCATATTTTAATTTTTTTTATGAAAGCTCACATATCGAAAATAAAAAAATGCATGAAAGCTCATAGACAACATTTTTATTACTAACAGACGCACATCTATTATAAAAAAAAAATTCCTCTCGTCCGAGCATCCAACTTTGAAACGAGAGTTTATTCCATTTTGTGAAATCTCACAATTTAAAAAAAAAAAAAAAAAAAAAAAAAAAAAAAAAAAAAACCTCTTATGCTAGGGATCATTGTTTGTTTCTTAAACTAGCGAAAGAACATCTGTTCCTAAAACAAGGATCTTCCTTTTTGGGTTGGGCCCATAAACGCTAAACCGACAAAAACTGAACGTCTGACCGTCCAAATCAGCAGTGCCTCGTATCTCCGTGACCACGGGACGACACTCTATCGTACTGTCAGGGTCCTTACCCATGGTTTGCTCGTACATGACATCATTGGAGCAAATCGAGGATTCTGAAAATGCTTTTGTATGACTAAGTCCGATTGCTTATCTCGTTTAACCGGAAAATCACCATCTAATGCTTACTGTGGAACATGACTGTCCCCCACTAAGCAGGGGACTTAATATTGATGGAGGATTTTCGACAAAGGCTAAAATCATAAAATCATGATACTGCATATTTCTGACCCGGCTTCAGGAACGCATGTGACGATTCGTGTTTTACGATCCATGAACCGTTTCACGATGTCTGATCGAGTATCTCTCAGATCCATGATGAATATGTTTCTCGAAAGGCCTCCCACTAGCTGAGCGTTCGATGCTACACATTTCATCGTTACCTCTATGTAGAATAACATGATTGGGCGGTCCTCTGGACAAAATTGTTTGTCGGAGGGCTTAACGCCTTTAGGACGTCGGCGATACTCACTGTTCCCTGACTACATAGAGAGACTCACCTCTACATAGAAGAACGATTGGGAGGTCCTCTTACATAATTGTTTGTTGAGAGGGATTAACGCCTTCAGGACGTCGGCGACACTCGTTGTTCCCTGACTATGTAGAGAGACCGTGTATAGATTCAGGCGGCTCTCCTACATAATTGTTATTGAGGGGGCTAAACGCCTTCAGGACGTCAACAATGCTGCACGTTGTTCCCCGACTATGCACCTTTCAGAACGAGTATGATGCCTCAACTATCTCATATCTCGATTCTACAATAGATTAATTCTACCGTGACATTCGCCACTGAATTCCTAGAAAATAATCTATTACATCTCATTACTCCGTTCCATGGCTATCCCCGGCTGAGTCCATGGATTAGTAATAGATAACCATCTTATCTCATTACTCCGTTCCTTGAATTCCCCGGCTGGATTCATGGATTAGTAATAGATACACAATTCATTTATTACTCCGTTTCATGAGTCATTCTCCGCTGAATTTCATGAATTAGTAATAAATATCTAACAATCGGGCATCTGGACTATCACCGAGTAAGCCCAAATAAAATGGTGCAAGTGTACTCAACAATGATGCACGAACGAGCATTCGAAAATATGGACAAACAAGGAATCCTACACAAAACAGGAGAAAGAAAATAATAATAGAAAATAGGCGCCTAGAAATCGGGCCCACCGGCCGGTTGTCCATGCCGCCGTGGCCGGTCCCCCACGCCCTCTTCCTTTATTTTTCTTATTTTATTTATTTTCATGAACTCATGAAGACTCCTTCATTCAAGCAACTTTCCTTGTTTTAGAAAAACTCACGGTTTCTCCATATTTTCACGGTTTCATGAAAAATAATAAAAATAGGGAAGGTGTCGTGGGACCGGGCTACCTGCCCGGCCGGCCATGCCCTAGCCTTGGCCGGTCCCACACCTTGCAATCCCTTGTTTTCATAATTATTATTTCCCTCATCTCATGAAACTCCTCCATTTGAGCAAAAATCAGGGTTTCTTCTTATTTTCTCAAATATTGCTCAAACCATGAAAAAGCCAAAAAGTCAAATGGTCACGTAACTGACTAGGCTACTCAGGTCAAATATTAAAATATTATTTTAATATTCTCTAAATTTTGATCAAACGAGCAAAGTTCTACTTGCTCATTCGAGCAAAATCAAGAATTTCAGTCAAAGATCAAACTCTTCTGAAAATCCAAAATATTGCTCAAACACACACCAGAAAATACCAAAACTCTTAGGAGACACGAACATTATGGTGACACGGGCATGCTTCCTTGTCCGATCAAGGCCGGCCCTAAGGCTTGCAAGGAGCCTGTCCCACACATCATTATAATTTTGACCTAATTTGCTCAATTGCTCATATTGGGTCCAAACTCTTTCCAACCAACTTGGAATTTGCTCAAACGACCATCAGCTGGTCCCACGACCACCAAGTGCCGGTCTCATGCCCTCTTGGTCGGTCCCTCACTTCTCCATAATTAGGTTTTATCACCTAACGCTCGCGCGAGTATTATTATAATAAATGATAAACACCAGCATTTGATCATTCTTTCACCAACCGGTCAACTAAGGACCCTGGTGCACGCTCACTCGAGCACTTGGGCACCATATGGTCGTCCATCATCCCATGTGGTCAGTCCCTCCCTCACTCATGACCTATTTTCAGTAATTTATCGAATTGAGCTATACTTTCTCAGTTGCTCGAATATCGATCCAACTATAATATTCAGTAATTTATCGAATTGAGCATACTTGCTCAGTTGCTCGAATATTGATCTAACTTAATATTCAACAATTCATCGAATTTGCAATATTTGCTCGGACGAGCAATATCAACATCATTCAAGAACTATACGTCTGACATGTTCAAACCATGAATCATTGAGCATTCGTCACTCATGATCAATTCAACAAAACTTAGACTCACTGTCTAATCAAGTCAACGACCGACTGATCAAATACACGTCTGCTTTGCAGACTCCACGTTCGTGAGACATCAATCACGTCACATGGGGGGATATTACTTAGGGTTTTGGTCTGGCGGCCTACGTCACGTGTGTTCATCCACGATGAGAAATGTGAGTAAGTCATGCAAACGGTTGAAGGAGTTAGCAAAGTAGTGGGTGGACAGTTAACCAAGTCTCCACATGACCTGGAACTGGTTTCACCATGATTTTCCACTTTCCCACTCTTTCACTCAAGAAACGTCACACTTACTGGGATCAATGTGTTCACTATTCTGACAATATAAATAAGTCGTTGAATCCATGATTGAAGACACACAGAAAATCCACGAGATATTGAACAGACAATCCATCGTCTAACCAAGAATCATCGCGTGAGCAACACTCTCTCAATCATTCTAACTTATTCATCATTTGCAGAAACCTTCAACACATCCACAATCCTTGATCATCATTGATCTTACAATTCTCAGCTTCCCTCCTACAGATCAACCCATCTCCCTCTTTTTGACCGAATTGACTCTGGAACGGCCATTGACTTGGTTTAGGACGGAGCCCTAAAGATTGATTTCTCGAACTCAAAGCACTCCGGTGCAGTGCATCTGTTTGAGGTTAAGGAGTTTGCTCGGTCGAGGAGTCTCGTCCGATCAGTCGTCTCTTCACTTACCTAAAAAAACCAACAAATCGTTTTTCCCCATCTACAATTGGGCATCGGTATTTCAATATCGTTGAATTGTTATTTACAAAATTGTTTGATTATTTCAATTATGGATTGTAACCATTTAAAAGTATTTTGTAACTATTTTATCCAATTATTGGAATTTCTTTCGTAGTTCTAATTGTTCTTGTTTTTAAAAGGAAAAATCTGGACCTACGATAGTGGCGCTCCGGGATCCTGGACTAGGTTTTAGTATCAGAATTAGCGGGGTGTGACAAGTTGGGATCAGAGCATGGTTCCGATTTACTCGGGCTGTGCATATGGACTTGCCATTTTCTAAAATCGTGCGTTTTCTGAGACTTTGATTTTTGTTGCACGAAGAATTGATTTTGTTTTTGAATAAAAGTGTTGTGTTGTCTTCTCATTTTCTTTGTTTTGGGTATTGGGGAAATGAATAAAAATTTAACTAAAAATTAAATAACATATATGTTGATTAAATTTTTGGGAATTGCTTAGAAGTCTATTGCAATGACTTCGAGGGCGAAGTCCTTTTTAAGGTGGTAAGAATGTCATAATCCGTCGTTTTGAATTGCGCTTCCGCAATAACCACTCTGATTAAAGGTGAGCACTTATATTTTTATGGTGTATTTTCTGAATAAAATAATAAAATAGTGGATAGATAAAAGAAGAAATAAAATTTCTCTACAAATAAATATATTATCAAAATATACTACTAATATAATAATTTTTATTATTTTTGTTGACTTTTGGTCAAACCGAGCATGCGGCTTTTCCCCACTTTCTCACGCATGCATGCAGGGTGCTAAGTCCTTGAGGTTTTAGTCTTGACCTAAACTATATATATGGGCCGTACATAAACTAAAAATCTAGAAAAACTTTTGTAAACCGCCGACCATTCTTCCCTTCTTTTCCTTTCCGTTCTCATGGAACACGAACCCTAAAGCATATCAACGGTCATTAAAAATCTTCTATTTGTCCCATCCATCGGCTTCTTTTCTTTTTTTTTTGAAAAAAAATCAAAAGAAAATGGATAGAAGACGTACGCAACGTATGCTGTTTTCGGAGATGGATCTGTCAAGGTGTTTACGAACGGTCTCCAACATGTATTGGATTTTTCTTTTGCGTCTAAGCGATTTCGAGATAGGGGGTTTCTACATAATATTAAAAGCTAAACTATTTTAGCATTGATTTGTTGCACTGGTTTGCCGTAAAATATATATACATATATACGCTGATGTTGTTGGATTATAGTTTGTTTTTGTGATTTAAACCTTGCGACGTAAATCTGTTTTGCGCGATCTTGATATTCAACTTGACTCACGTTGTTAAAAGAAAATTAAAAGGAAACTTTGTTTTAGTTTACAACTATCAGTCTTCTTAACCAAAATGGATTTTAAACCCCTTATTTTATTTCACGAGCATTGCTCCAATAGTTTTATAGTTGGATATTTCTCGACCGGCTTCTTGGTATAGTCTTGACATACCTATTTAGATTACGTGCATATTTTGGTGTCTCCTATTTATTTTACCCAGCTTCTGATTTTTGACACAAGACATAAATATTGAATATGAAACTAAGAAGTTAATTGATTTCGCACTAGACTGTCACCAACGTCTAAATATGTATAGAACGCACTGTTAGATGGTAGAGGTAGAACGTACCAATGGACAGACTCTTTTGGATTATCATACACACTTGTTAATAAGCTATGAAATTATTAGTTGAAAATAATAACGAAGTTTCAAGTCCTGGTATTTATGGGAAGACTAAGAAATGGTAAATGTTGTTAAGAAAATTAAAGTGAGCTTAGAGTATCGAATTATAACGAAAAGTGGTTAATGGCAAAAAATTTAAAAAGAAATATACAGTTTGTAAGTAAAAGCTTTAAAAGGGGAAAATGATGACACTGTTTGGTCTGAAAAATAATTTTAAAGAAGTGAAATTAATGATAATTTTTGGTCCGAGAAATATTAGTCGATTGTTGGTATAGTAAAATTGGGTAATCTACTTGCTAAGAGATCAGGCTTGTAAATGCCGGTGGGCAGTAGACGTGTAAGTTGAGATGTGTTTGTTGAAATCAGGTATCCATAATAGCTACCGCGCTTATGAATATAGGTGTGGTCACAATAGCTATTGCTCTTGTGAGGTGCACTAGATTGGGGTTGTCTAAAGGTTGATTGTGATTTGGGCTGCGGTCCATGGATAATGATATGGGGTTGTCAAAAATGTTGATTATGATTTGGGCTGCGGTCCATGGATAAAGATTTGGGGTTGTCGAGTTTGTTGAGTTCTGGTCCACGGATATTCGAAAAGTGTGTGTGTCGTGGTGGGCAATTATGGGGTTGTCAGTGTAAAGTTTTTAAGAATTTCATGGAAAGGTCTAGTTAAGACAATGAAGTTTAAGACTTATAAAATTGAAGGTTAAGAAGGTTAAAATACACCGAAAGAAGTTGCTAGTAATATTCGGTTGAACGAAAAATAACTAATAAAGGTTCTAAAATAATTTAAGATATTAATTACTTAAATTGGAAATGTGGTCGAATAAAAGTTTGAAATAAAAATCAATAAACTGTTAAAAGAGTGTATTTGTTTAATTATGTTTTTGATGCATCGTTTGGTTTGTTTTTCCGCTGCACTATATTATTTTTGGAAATTTCCTACTGGGTTGTGGTTGTTCACCCCATTTTCCTTGTCTTCCTACAGAGTATAATGAGACATTAGCTGAAGAAAATAAATTATAACTAATCACAGGGAATTGGTCATCGGTATTTTAATATCGTTGAATTGTTATTTACAAAATTGTTTGATTATTTCAATTATGGATTGTAACCATTTAAAAGTATTTTGTAACTATTTTATCCATTTATTGGAATTTCTTTCGTAGTTCTAAATTGTTCTTATTTTTAAAAGGAAAAATCTGGACCTACGATAGTGGCGCTCCGGGATTCTGGCCTAGGTTCTAGTGTCAGAATTAGCGGGGTGTGACAAAAACAGCAAGATCAGAACACACAACTACAGAGAAAATAGTTGGGTCTTTCTTCACAATCCCAATGAAGTCTTTAAGTCGTTAACCTACAAGGTTTTTGAGAAAACCTAAGGTTAAAGGAAAATCGACTCTAGTCGCAACTAGTATCACATAGGAGGTGTGGGGATTAGGTTTCCCAGTTGCTAGAGTTCTCCTTTATATAGTCTTCAAATTAGGGTTTGCAATCAATGTTACCTTGGTAACAAAGCATTCAATATTCACCGTTAGATGAAAACCTGATTAGACTCAAGCTAATATATTTCAACCGTTAGATCGAACTTAGATTGTTACACACAAATGAAAAGTGACTTCATTTAGATATGGATAATCGAACCTAAACGTGTACACCTTGTTGGCTCAACAATAGTTAACCGAAGTTAGCCATATGAACACTTTCATATCAACCTTGTTCATCTTAACACAACTAGTTCAAATGACTCAAATGAAACTAGTTCTAGAGTTGTTCAATTATTTATGTTCTCATAGAAGCATACAAGACACAATTGAAGCAAAATCGATTTTGATTCACTCGAATCAATTCATGAACATTATAGCCACGATTTGCAAAATATTGCATTCCTTATTATATATAAATGTATTAGTTCATGAACAAACCGATTTTAGAACATAACCTTCTCAAGTATGCGAACGGGTACGCATTCCTAAGTGGCCGGACCAAGTTTGGGTTCGCCAGTATGTGAACGGGTACGCATACCATCCAACCTCAGTTAAATTTCGGAACTTGAAACTCACGCCAGTACGCATACCGGTATGCATACTGAGTTCCCGGACTTTATAAACCAACCAGTACGCACACGGGTATGCATACTATGGTTCCCGGTCTTGGAATATCTTGCAATAATTAGCATACAAGTACACATACTGTGTTATATCCAATCATGGTTATTTATTCTAAACTCCCATTTGAATCATTGAAACATTCTTAGAAGACGACAATAGCCGTCTCACACAAACTATTAGCTTCGAAGCAATTTTCAAGTGATCGAATGATCAATACGAAATATTCTGAGTCTACATCAAATGACTGTCTCACACAAATCATGTAAGATGTTACCAGGCGATTTTCACATGATTATCTTTTGACTTTCGTCAAGAATATAAGATGAACTTGGTTAAAGTGAAAGCTTACCAACACATATTTCGAGAAATATGTAAGCAAGTTAAACTCAACTCGAAATATTAAATGTGTATAATCGAAGTCTATATAGCTATACGACTTAATTCTCAAATAGGAGATAGAGTAGATAGACTTTTGAGTGATTGATGAGTTCAAATCGCCACATACTTTTTGTTGATGAAGTTCCACAAGCTCCCCTTAGTAGTTCTTCATCTTCAATCGATGAACGCCATGAAGTCTAATTCTAAACTACACTTTCTATCCTAATCCGAGACTTAGCTATAAGTAGACTAGAAATCAAGACTTATAGTTTTGGCAACTAAACTTGACAACAAGCTTGAGATAGCAACGCTTGCGAGTTCGACCGAGCAGTGCTCTAACATTTAGTATTACTAAACTTAGATGAGAATTGATATGAAGGGGAACCTAAAAAGGATTGAGACCAACTCTGGTTTATGGTTTCATCACAAGAAGTATGAGAAAACCAATATCTATATAGTCGAAAAGATGCATTTCTGTGTACATCATTCATGGAGGTAGATAACAGAATCGGTGAATGACCCGAAGCTACTGGAGGAATATGTTGAAGATTTGTTGTAGTAACAATTCATCCAAGAATCACTAACAAGAGCTCGATCAAGTATAGCTACAGTGTATTCATTTTCCAATCTGTTATTTGACCATGTCGTTGAAGCTCCAGAGAAACCTAGATCTATTAGCCCTAACTGTTGAATAATTGGCCTAATCATACTAAAATGATGGTGATGAGAAGGTTTAGAGCTAATAGTTTCGGAATTACTCATGGTGAAGTTCAAATCCCCAATCAAAACCCAAGGAATGTCTATATATGGTTGCATTTGTAATAAATACTTCAATTGATCTTTTTTTTCATCAGGATCATGAGCTCCATACATACAACTGACTAAAATATCTGAATGATGAGAATGAGTATGCAAAATGGCACAAATAGAATGTCTAGTAATATGCATGATTCCAAGTCAACACCAAATTTCTAGACTATTGTTACCACCAGACAGACCAATAGGAGGAGCATTCCAGAAAATTAGGATATTTAAACTGTTGTAAATATAAATGCATATTAGATTTCCAAAAAACAGTTTGAAGAGGCATTTTTCTTGAAAAGCCTTGCAACCTTCGAAAGGTTTTATATTTTAAATGAGTTTTATACTCTAATGCACTTTATGTCACAGATATAATTGTCGAAACCACTATGCTGTCTACGTTAACTATTTTCCCCTCTCTATTTAATTTTTAGGTATTTTTCTTTTGATCAATACACATCAATGCAATCCGATTATGTAAATTGGATCTAAAATAAATTAAGGAAATAACGATCAACAATAGCTTTATGACTACAAATGGTATAGTATTACAACTTTTAAAATAAAAATGAAAAAGTCCAGATTAAACTTTCTTTATAACCTTTCGTTTATGAACTCAAATAAAATGTGTTAAATAAGATTTTGGGGATTATAGATGAACTTTAGGTATTATTTTTTTTAATTTTTTTTGTCATTTAGCAATGACCATGAGGGAGGTGAAGGTTGACCAACCCTGGCTCTAACATCCCTAAAATCTTCATATCGAAATAACAACCCCTCATTTTCTCCCATTTTTTGTATTTAGCTACCAAGTTTTTGACATTCAGTCTACCAAATTCTCCATATTTCTATAAAAAACATAGCCTCCCTTAATGTATTTTGCTTGCTCTGTATTAGGCGATGACCCACAAAAAAAAGGGTGTTCGTAAGATCTTCACCAAGGACAATGATTTTGACCCATTGGACTGGAGACCTCTAGGGCCTGAACGAATGAAATGTGCTCGAAGAGAAAGGAGCAGAGAGCAAGTATTAGCATTTGGGCTTCAAACTCAAAAGCAATTGACAATACATGAAAAGGCCCTCATACTTATATTGAGTAGTCATGACCTTATCTAAATTTTGGGGACTACCCCAAAAAGGTAGTCCCCAAAATAGGAGTATTACTCTTTCAGAGGTAGTCCTTCGTGTTCTGATGTTTTGGGGACTAATCAAAATAGGTGGGGGACTACTCTTTCATTTTTGGTAGGACATTTGAAGTAATTTTGGGTCAACCCTTATCTAATATTTTTTTAATACCAAATTTACCATTGGTAATTAAATTAGTTAGTTTATTGATTAGTTAGTGTTAGTGTAATGATTAATTACTGATTAGTGAGTTATTAATAGGATAGTTTTGCTAGAATCAGAATTATTGAGAGAGAAGAAGAAGAAGAAGAAGAAGAAAATATGAAGAAAAAGAGGGAAGAACCCAAAAAATCTTATTTTGTGTTTAGTAAATATGATATGAGTGATTCATGTGATGATACCTCCTCCTCAAAATCAGAACCTCCTTCATCTCCTAATATATTTGTCAATATTTCTAATGATCCGGATATGAGTTATTTGTTAGATGATGAAAGCTATTTACCCCAAACTCAACCTAACGACCCAAATGATGAATTTTATCATCCACAACCAGAAGATGAAGTTATGGGTACTCAGGTATGTCTCAAATTTAGTTAATGTAGCTTGAATTGTGCAAAATATTGGCCAAATCGAAAATTTCAGGAAGAAATTTCGGCTAGGTGAAAGTAGTTCGGTTAGCAATTCTGCAAAACAGGTAGCCGAACTCTCCTGTATGTGCAGTTTGGTTACTCATTTCAGCATACGCAGGTAACCGAACTCGGTTTTAATGGAGGTTTTATAGAGTTCGGTTATCTTTTTCCAGAAAACGTTGCCGAACTAATTTTATAGAGTATACAGTTAATAGTTCGGTTTAGTCGAGTTTAGTCCCTTTGTTACCGAAGTTTATGTTCGGCAAGATCGCAAATCACGTTCATTGAATAGCTAACCGAACTTTGCAGTTCGGTTTAATCGAGTGTAGTAATTATGTTGCCGAACTATACCATAGAAAATTCAAAAGAACAAGTTCGGCAAGATCGCAATTTTTTTTTCATAATCGAACTTTTTGTTCGGCAGGATCATATATTATTTTTACATTGCCGAAAATTTAAGTATTTCTTATTTTTAGTTGGTATTGACGTTGTGCTATTACTCGTAGGTTGCATCTGATCCAATAGAACCAATGGAAAATCAACCTACCCCTGTTGATATTTTGTATGATGACACGTCCCATCACTACATGAATGACTTGGTATTCAAAAGTCCTTTAGAGGAAAAGAGTTGGGCTAGACAACATGCACTAAAAGACATGTGCGTATTAGTATTGAATGGGAGAGAAAGCAAAACCCGCTTTGAAATGGTTTGTGAGAGAAGCGGTGATCCCGATAAAAGCCACAAGAGGAAGGGTTGTGTTTATAAAGGAAAGACAAATAGGAAGAACAAAACTTTCTCAAAGAAGATTAAATGCCCATTCAAGCTTGCATTTAATTACAACGAAGAATTGGGTGGATGGGTTCTCTACAAGGTTATGGAAGGTTGTCATAACCACCCTCGTCCGGAACATCTTGAAAGACATTTCATGGCGTCCAAGCTAACTCCTGAAGAGATGGACAAGGTACTATCATATGTCGCCATATGATAATCAACTACGAGCATGGCGTAATCCCTTTAAGCGACATTGATCCATATTGGAAGCATCTAAGTTTCATCCCTCCTCCAAAGGGAGAAGAAGCCGGAGAGGAGTTTGGTGATAACGAAATGGGTAGAACCGTACTAGAGATGTATCGTGGCATGAACAAGCTCCAAAAACAAATATTTTGGGATGACATGAGGAAAATCATATATCCACAAACTTCGGAGAATGTTTATGAACCGTCAAAAGGCAAACGCAAAGGTAGGCCAAGCAAAAAAGAAACTAAAAAACAACTAAGAGAATATGCAAAGGTGTTACGTAAGAAGAAAAGTTAGCAAACCCCATTTACTAGAGATCCTTCAGCCCATGAGTATACCGCGGCAATGTACTTGGAGCAAACCAAGAAACGGGGTAGGAGTATTGAGGACAAAGGCGAAACAAGTGAGCGAGATTTGAAGAAAAAGGGTACGATGTGTCCATCACAACCAAGCCAACCATCTTCCGGCGACGTGAAGCTTAAGTCTCCAATTTTCCCTATCCAACCATCTTCCCTAGACGTGAAGCTTGAGGCTCCAAATAAAGACTATTTGAATGAGCTACCTCTATACATTAGAGAATACGTTATATCCACCGACGACGTTCCTCCGGATGGTAGTTGTGGTTTTCATGTTGTCAATCAACAACTTGGGCCTTTCATCGAAGGTGCCAAGCTAAATAATGGGTGTGCAATCACTCATATAAGGCAAAGGTTGTTGTCCAAACTAAAGGAGAATCCGGCATTTTATAAGACAATGTTGTGCGATGGGGTGGGTAGTCTCAATGAGCAATTTGTTAAGTATCAACGTCGTATTCATGGGGGACATTCGATCACAATGGATTATTGGATGAGCATGCCGATATGTGGACACTTAATCGCCGAGGCATTTAATTTTAAGCATAAGTAAATATATTTTCAATACTTTCAAACAACAAGGAAGTATAAGAGAAGACATTTTCTTACCACATTATCCCATAACATTTTTGCTTCTTTTCCACAAATAGGCATCTCCTTCTGAGCTCTCTTAGCCTCCCTCTCCTTTGCCTTCGCCTTCGCCTTATCAGTCTTAGCTTGTTGTTCTCTATTTATCACAAAAGGATGACTAATTTCTTGATAAAACTCCATATAATCTTCATCACATGCATTTACATCTCCACCACAAGGTACACAATCATCTAAAGGTAAGTAGTAGTTACCAAGTGCATTCCAATGTCCTACCATAGGAGTTGGTTCATATTTTGGAACAAAATATTTCTCGGTGTTCTTTGTTCCTTGAACCAGCAAATTGAAATTTTCATTCTCCACGTCGGGATCCATTTGGACACAACAAAGTTGTCTTAGTATTCTCCTTGGATTATATATTGCGTAGCCATTAGGATACCAAATTGGTCCATAGTAAGCCGAGACGGTAGAGAAACCATTCAGATCTTCTTTATCTACAGGGAAATCATCGGGTACGGCGTATGGGTGAAATACCACATCGTTCACCGTAAGTTTATCAAATTTCTCCCTCAACGAAGTCAACTGCTCTTCTTTAAACTTCTTTTGTGCGTCCAAAAACAACCATTTTCCTACCGTAGGTTCGTCATAGGGATAAGGTGTCTTTTCCCTAGCCAATCCAAATGAAGGGAAGTGGTCATAAATCCAAACCTATGCGAAAATACGAAAATATTAACCACATACATGAAAATTGATTTGGAAGGAGAAAATTTAAGAGAAAAATTTGCTAACTAACAATGTAAAAGGTCACCTGAATAAGAGTTAAGTAACCTCCAATTTGAGTTGTCTTAATCCTCGACCCTTTGCTCATCTCTCCTAGAACAAAAGCAAGCACCCCAGTGGCCCAAGAGTATTTGTTAATCTCATTGAGATTCTCCAAAAGCTGTAGATAATGTGCATCCACCCTATTTCCAGAAGTGTCGGGGAAAATGACGGTTCCTAGCTGATATAACCAATAAGCGGTGACATGATGCCTAAGGGTCTCCTGGTCCATCACCAACTTTCCTTTCTCCACCTTCTTTCTTGTCCCTCCAAATGCTGCCTTCGACTTTACCAACTTGAATTTCTTCACCATCTTCTTCAATGCTCCATTTTCCTCTCTTGGATTATACTCATCGCCACGTTTAGGGGACCTCACAGAACGTCTAAACCCACATTGAGCCTTTTTTGCATCCCATCCTAGACATTTTAGAGCCAATTCTTCAAGAGCTTCATAATGCATCGAGGGGTCGTAGCCTTCTCGAAGACATTTACCTTCCACTGGTAAGCCGGTGATTCTCGAGCAATCATCGGGAGTAATTCCCATCTCGCCAAATGGAAGATGCATTGTATATGTCTTGGGATAATGCCTCTCGAGAAATGCGAATACGGCAACAACGTCAAAATCCACATGTGCGTACTCAATAGCTCTCCATAACACATATTCTTTAACCTTCGCTTGAAACTCGTCACACTCCAAAGAAAGATCCCATTTGGACGCCTTTTGACGACGAATAAGACGAACTGCATCATTATGATCCTACGAAAATAACATAACACTATTAATACTTGACGAAACATGTCCCAAAAAAAATTCGTTTTGTTAGTTAAGAATGAACTTAAAGAATACCTTTGTCGCATAGATCTTCGCAGCCCATGAGTGTTTGTAGCAAACAATATGGCCCCTCCATCATTTGGAGTACCATAAGTTGGGTTCACTGGTGGAAAACACAAATTATCAGGGGGAATGTGTGAGTATCTATCACAAGGCGGCTTCGACTTCTTTTTCTCTTTAACAGGAACAATTTCTTGCTCTTCTTCGTCTTCATCCCCTCCCTCCTCTTCCTCCTCTTCATCCTCTTCCTCCTCTTCTTCCTCTTCATCCTCTCCCTCCTCTTCCTCCTCTTCTTCCTCATCCTTCTCTTCCTCTTGTCCTTCTCCTTCTTTTCCCTGTTCTTGTTCTTCTTCCTCTACATTTTCAACGTGTTCTCTTTGTTGTTCAACCTCTTCATTTCCTTGGTCTTCATTTCCTTGCTCTTTTTCATCATCATTCTCTTCTTCAATAACATTATCAATTGTATTCTCCATCACCTCTTGATTGACTTCCTGTAACGATCCCCCTCCAGGTTTAGCATTTTTAGTACCACGGTTTCGGAAATCCAAATGTATTCTACCGCGAGGGGTGGGAGTTCTCAAATCTTCAGCTTGGTGGGGATTAGATTTTTTTCCTTTGTTCATAATAAATGAAAACCACATTATTAGCTAAACAGAATATTGTCTTATCAAATAAAATTGAACATGGGATTACATCAAACACAAAATGTTAACAGACTAAAGTTCGGTTATCTGGTATAAGTTGCGAAGTCACCGAACTACAAGTTTGGTGTTAACAGATCAAAGTTCGGTTACCACATAGAAACTGCGAAGTAACCGAACTATATTTTATCAAAGTTCGGTTACCTATATAAATTTTTCACCGAACTACAAGTTTGCGAGCTTACCGAACTACATAGTTCGGTTACCAAAAAATTCCTAATTGGCCGAACTGTTCTTCATATTGAAAGTTCGGTTACCAAAATCTAGGGTTTTCAAAATTTCTCCTAGTCGAAATCTATACTGTAACGACCATTTTCAATGGTTTTTGATGATTTCTAATCGATTTCTTCAACAAAAAACGATTAAAAGGAATGGGTATGAAGGAAATTACCTGCGGATTTTCATTTTACTCGAATCGGACTTCTTGGTTGATGTTGGATGCTTGACTTCGTCTCCCAACTTTGCTTGAAGTTGTTTATCAACTTCAAATTGATTTGGGAGATTCGCTATATTAGCCAGACCCGGACTCAATCCTGGAATTCTTGGTGTCTGCTTAGAACGCATTGTTTATAAAAATTGATTAATCGACGATGATTTTCTTTCGAATCGACGATTAACGTTGATGTATACGAAGAAGAGGAGAAGAAGATGAAGAAGAAGATTAAAAGGAAAAAAAAGGGTTTTGAAACTGATTAGGGAGTTAGATTAGTGAGTAGTGGTTAAATTAGTGGGTTATTAGGATTAGTTATAACCTTAATTAGGATAAGGGCAAATTAGTCTTCCCTAATTTTTTAGGACATCCCCTTAAAATTTAGGGTGGACATTCATATAACAAAGTAGTCCCCCACTTTTTTGGGTAGTCCCCATAACATCTTTAAGTCAAACACGAAGGAAGACAAAAAAAAAAAAATTAGTTACTAAATGAAGCTTGATTAAATATGTAGCAACTCTCATTAAATTAAATCATGAATGAAACATGTTTTACCCATATGAGATCACGTGCAAACCAGGTGCGGGAAACACCACCATGACTTGTTTATGGGAGCATGCGAGACGTCTGTCTGGAAAGACGGTGGGGCTTGATCACACAACAGCCCTAGATTGGGGATATGTATTCCAGACAAAGCTAGAATCCAATTTCGCATACTAAACGACAACAATTCTAAAGTAAATTAAAGTAGTTTTTAACTCTCTGTATCATCTCTTTATAAACCCACCGTCCCTAGTTTTCAACTTCACACTCTCTCTCTTTTCTTTTTCTCTCGTACCTACGCTTTCACTTGTAGATGCAGACATCGTACCCACAATATGCTTCAAACTCCAGACAAGAACAACTTGATCTTACAAATCCTAAAACAGTAGAAATGTTAGGTCGCTATCATAACCATGAATTATCATCAAACCAGTGTCGTTCCTTTCTAAGTCAAATCATTGATGCACCGTTAGAATTAGTTTGGTCAATGGTTAGCCGTTTCGATCAACCACAAATTTATAAAAGGTTTGTTAGAAGTTGCAAAATTATTAAAGGTGATGGAAGGAGGACTGGTAGTATACGTGAAGTACGTCTTGTATCGGGATTACCAGCTACATCAAGTACTGAACGGTTAGATGTACTTGATCACGCTAACCATGTCATGTGTGTTAGTATTCTTGGTGGTGATCATAGACTTAATAACTATAAGTCTATCGTTACACTTCACGAAATCAGTAATAATGATAATAAAGATGATAGCAGTGACGATGATGTTTTTGGGAATAAATCAACGGTTGTGATTCAATCGTATGTGGTTGATGTACCAGATGGAAATACTGCACAAGAGACGAGATTATTTGTCGACACACTAATTAGGTGTAATCTTAACTCTCTTGGTAGTATTAGGGAGAAAATGGCATGTTCTTCCTCTTCTTATAGTTCTTCTAATGAGGATTCCTCTTGGTAGTGTTGGTGTAACCTTAAGTCTCTTAGTGTTTGCTTAATCTCTTCTTTCCGCTTTCCTTGATTTTCTTAGTTAACATGAATGTACATACATGTTTGATAAACTAATGAGAAGTTTAATTATTAGGACTATGCGTTCTTTGTTTACTTTTTGTTGTGTGACATAAATTTGGGGTTTAACAGGACGAGGTAAGAATTATGTAAAGTACGACGCCAGTGTTTTAACAAGTGTCAATATAGTGCGCCATGTGTCGAGATAGTTTATCCACAAAACATTATTATGTTGAATACATGGCATATCCATATTTCTTCGCGTGGCGTATCACATTTTTTTCTCTTAAATCTGGTTATTATTACTCTAGGGACACAAATGATATAAACGATCGGTTACCCGGTGGCCGAGGCAGAGAAATGCTATCTGTTGGGTTAGGTAGAGCCTGGTATCAGTCTCTATCCAAGAACAAATTTGTTACCATTGCATATGGGGTCTCATTATCAGATTGAACCCCAATGCTATACCCACTTAGAGATGGAGTTTATAAGATAGAGAAATTGGGTCAATTGACCAAATATTTTTAAAGAGTAAAAATTAGTATGGGTGAAATGCACCCAAAAAAATAGGGATTCATTCTGGCTTAAACTTAAAAATAGCGAGGGTAGGGATGGCAATGGGGCGTTCTGGCTTAATCTTAAAAATAGCGAGGGTAGGGATGGCAATGGGGCGGGGACTTTGAATCCCATCCCCTATCCCGTTCAAAAAATCAAAACCCATCCCCTACCCGTTACCATAAGAACCGGGGCGGGGACGGGTACGGGAAATACCTGTAGGGGACGGGTTTCCAATGGGTTACCATGATTTACGAAAAAACTATGTCACAATCCAACAAATTGTTGTCAAGCATAGCATATCCACGTTGAAGCCAAATTGCAAAAAATCACAATAAAACTATCAAGTACGAAGTTTTTTCTTTCTTCTCAATCTTGGTTATAATCCAATAAGATTGATTATATATGTGGACTAAAAGAAAATATAGTTAACATTGCAAGATCGATCATCTAACTATCGTTGGTAAATTTCTATGAACATTGACCGAAATAATAAAGAAAATCTATGATAATACCTTTTAATAAAATTCTAAATCTTATATATAAAAGGTGCGGGACGGGTATGGGATGGGGACCTTAAATCCCATCCCCACCCATCCCCACATAACTAAGTTCGGGGATTACCCGTACCCGACCCCATCCCCGTTTATGCGGGGAAAACCCTACCCAATTGGGGCGAGTACCCACGGGGATGGGTTTGGGTGGGGCGAAATGCCATTTCTAAGCGAGGGTAAAACTGGATGCATCCTGGTGTAAATTAAAAATAAGAAAAAGTATTTGAAAATGGGTAGGATGACATTCTTGTCCATTTAAACAGTATCAAATTTTACATGTCTTTTTCACCTAGGAATTGTCGTTATTGGGTTAATTGACCAATTTTGTGTATAAGATACCTATTCTGATCGAGATTGGATCCCGTAATTTATAGCATCTATCGTATTCCGCTTCAAACTCGGCTCTACAACGTTCTCCATACTCAACTTTAGAAGTTGGTTTTTCACGACGTTTTCTTTTGGGAAAATTTTTAATCACGCGGTGGGCAAGCAAAATTGGAATTTTTAATCACAGGTCACAGGTCGGGTCACTGCCATAGGGCGTGACCGTCATAACGTGTTTTGACGGGTGTGAGCACGTTTCGAGAAAAAAAACGCGTTGTTTAGGGAAAAAACGCGTTTATTTGATGTTTTTTTATGAAATAACGGGTGTGATAAAGGTTAAATAGAAAAAGTAAATAAATTATAATCGGAATTTCCTATCTAACGGTTTTAACATGCGTGAAAACGGTTATATCAGGTCTAAATAACGTTGTTACTACGTTTTTTTATTTTATTTGTTTATTCATTTATTTTAATTTTTTTAATTGTAATTCTTAATCTTTTATTTTAGAAATAAAAAATTGATTAAAATATTATTTTTATATTATTTTTTTTAAAAGACGGGTATAACGGGTGTGAAAACGAAAAAAACAGTCTAAAAAACTTATGTTAAAATGTTTTTTAGACGAAAAAAACGTAAAAATCAATTTTAGAAAAACGGTTATCACATGCGTGAAAACAGATATAACGGGTCTAAATAACGCCGTTTTTACTATTTATCGGTGTTATTTAGACAAGCGTATCGGTGACCCTCACGGGCACGCTACATAGGCGTGAGCATTTTAACGACCATTTTCTCGGAAAAAACGACCGTTTTTCAAACCTTCACCTCTACCACCATGTGATGTCATCAAACTCTTGGCCATAATATCGTTATTTCCGTAATATCGTTATTACATCGAGCCCCAAAGGAATCACTGAATCAGCTATCAAAAATCAGCTGAGGATCCAATCCATGCTTCTTATTTGCATACATGATAGTACGAGCAAAGAAAATCAATTACATCCAAGAATTGATAAATGACACAACAACTTTTATACAACAAATGGATTTCACGCTAAAGTGCGGCAAAAACATATAACGGACCAACGGATCATCCACTTTTAACAAGCTACCGTAATTTAGAGTTACACATCTAGGTAGCGTTTGAAGCACATTACAGAAGAAGACAAGCAAAATCGTAGTTTACAAATATTGAGGAGGAAAGTTTTTGAACTACCCAAGTAATGCTTCGTCTCACATCAAAAAATGGCAGAAAAAAGAAGTAATACTACGTCATGTTGTTTGTTGGTTAGTCAGTACTTCAGGAGACAGTAATATTTACTGGGTTTTGAGCCTTTTGATTTCAAGACTAGGGTTCCGGGACTTTAATGGACTCCCCCTTCTTGTCTTTATCTTCGACGGATATTCTAACTTATGTTTTGCTATTGGAGAAATAGCACGTGAACTCACGAGGTGGACTATTAAAACCATGTCCATCTGATTCTGGCATGTACTGCCACTACTGAACAAAACAAATGTCAGCAAGAAATCTGCTTTGTTTAACTCATGTTACTTTTAACGTTTGTGAGATACGGAAAATGCTCGATATCACAGGACTTGGCCTTAAACCATTTCCCTATGGCGTGTGGCCTTCACACTGGTCCATGATATTTATTACGAATTCACATCGACCTCTAAATGTTTACTGTTTATCGTTTCCAAACAAAGGGTTTAGACGGTGCCAAACATAAGAAGAAGCTTGCTTAGTCGACGAATTAGTTGGGAGGTTAGTCTGGGTTCATCCGGTAGCCACCTAGTCGGCTGTTGGCTGTTGTTTGGAGTCATGAGTATCCTCTGTAGGATGGAGCAATAACCTCCAACATCCTCACAAAATCAGTCTTTTTTCTTTGGCTTTTTCTCATGATCGGATAATGACGGTAGATACACTTTTAAGAAGAGGTATGGATGTTTCTAGTGTATGACGTTTTTGTGAATAAGAGGATGAATCGAGTTCGCATTTGTTTTATGGTTGTTGGAGAATCTGGAGAATATGGGATTACTTTGTTCAAGGATGCCACTTTGAATGTGTTGGGTTTTCACCACTTATGGCCCAACAGTCAAAGGTCCCTTATCAAATAAGGGGGAGCTAACTACTAGGAGCTGCCTAGTTAGGTTAAGAAAAAGGAGACCGAGATTGGTATATAATCTATTGTCTGTGAGAACAAGAGAAGTAGCGAGCAAAAGGGAGGTGTTTGCTGCCGTGAGAAAAACAAGAGGAAAGACAAAAGGGGAGCTACCATGGTCGTGTCTTGGTAATGATTTGAGAGAGCTTGAAGAAGAAGGGTGTTCTAGCGAAGAACCGGTTTGGTTAGTGAAGATTTATCCTTCGCATCCTACATCTCTTCAAAGGGGAAATTCTAGAGTTTGTTCAAATCCTAGTAGTAAGTTTCTCATCTTCCTTGTTCTGTTATTGGTTGAATCTACCTAACTATTTGGTAAAGAAATTTGGTTATCCATCGTTAGCAGTGAGTAGAGAAAGAAGGCATTGTTATCCAAGTGCTATATGCATCTTGAAGTTGTGTGAAACCCCAGTTTGGGAGAAGTCGTTGTAACCCATTATTTATCATAGTGGAAGTTTGTCCGTGGTTATTTACTCCTCGTGTTGATGAGGTTTTTCCACGTTAATCTTGGTGTTGTGGTGATTGTCATTTTTTTTGGTCATATTGGGTATTGCGTATTATTGACTGTGTAGGTTCCATATTGTGCATAGCGTCCCGGATCGGTAATTCCCCCAACAAGTGGTATCAGAGCTAAGTTGGTCGGGATAACCGTGTGCAATATGGAAAGACGGGTTTGTCATGGGTTCGAATTTTTAAGCAAGGGTAAAGTTAAAAATAAGCTGCAACCAATTGGTAGAGAATAGCACCTCAACTGCTCGTGAACGTTACAGAGAGAAGAATATATTCCCAATACAGTAAAGAAAGAAGTGTTACAGAAGAACAATCACATTTGCTGAAAAACTATTACAGATGAACTGAAACGTGACTGAAGGATGTCACAGTTGTGTCAGAAGCGTTACTAATTCACATCAACAGTTAGACAGAAGCGTGACAGAGTCTAACAGTGAACAGTCACAGTTTATGACAGAAGCGTGACAGAAGAATTGTATGGAAATTGGCAACACTTGTTAAGTGTAACAGTCTTAGTATGGCGTGGCTGAAAACAGTTTACAGTGAAGAAGATAAGCTTCTCTTGGTTGTGCGAACAAGGGAAAAAAGTGTAGCCTTCTTTGGGAGAGTAGTGAACCACCATTAAATTTTCTTCGGTGAAGACATTGTAACCTCCATTGAGAGAGATGAAAAGTTTTCTTTTTGTATCTTTTTTAGTGAAAACAAGAGAGAAAAGAATAGTGGGATAAACCAGGTGAAGCTGATGAAATTTGAGAAGCAGAGGGAGTTAGTTGAAAAGATCTATACAAATAACAACGATTCTGATATGATGACAAAGTCACTACCTAAGTACAAGCATGTGCAATTCTGCAGCAAGGAAGATGTGGTGGTGACAAGTACCTTGCCATAAGTCGTGAAGGTGAGATTGTTGGGTTTTCACGCCTTATGGCCCAACAGTCAAGTGTCCCTTATCAAATAAGGGGGAGCTAACTAGGAGCTTCCTAGTTAGGTTAAGAAAAAGGAAACCGAGATAGGTATAAAATCTCTTGTCTGTGAGAACAAGAGAAGTTGCGAGCAAAAGAGAGGTGTTTGTTGCCGTGAGAAAAACAAGAGGAAAGAGAAAAGGGGGAGCTACCATGGTTGTGTCTTGGTAATCAGTTGAGAGAGCTTGAAGAAGAAGGGTGTTCTAGCGAAGAACCGGTTTGGTTGGTGAAGATTTATCCACCGCATCCTACATCTCTTCAAATGGAAAATTCTAGGGTTTGTTCAAATCCTAGTAGTAAGTTTCTCATCTTCCATATTCTGTTATTTGTTGAATCTACCTAACTATTTGGTAAAGAATTTGGTTATACATCGTTAGCGGTGAGTAGAGAAAAAAGGCATTTTTATCCAAGTGCTATATGCACCTTGAAGTCGTGTGAAACCCAAGTTTGGGAGAAGTCGTTGTAACCCATTATTTATCATAGTGAAAGTTTGCCCGTGGTTGTTTACTCTTCGCGTTGATGAGGTTTTTCCAAGTTAATCTTGGTGTTGTGGTGATTGTCATTATTTTTGTCATATTAGGTATTGCGTATTATTGCTTGTGTAGGTTCCATATTGTGCATAGCGTCCCGGATCGGTAATTCCCCCAACAAGTGGTATCAGAGGTAAGTTGGTCGGGATAACTGTGTGCAATATGGAAAGACGGGTATGTCATGGATTCGAATTTTGAAGCAAGGGTAAAGTTAAAAAGGAGCTTCCTAGTTAAGTTAAGAAAAAGGAAACCGATATCGGTATATAATCTTTTGTCTGTGAGAACAAGAGAAGTGACGAGCAAAAGAGAGGTGTTTGCTGCCGTGAGAAAAACAAGAGGAAAGAGAAAAGTTGGAGCTACCATGGTTGTGTCTTGGTAATGATTTGAGAGAGCTTGAAAAAGAAGGGTGTTCTAGCGAAGAACCGGTTTGGTTGGTGAAGATTTATCCACCGCATCCTACATCTCTTCAAAGGGAAAATTCTAGGGTTTGTTCAAATCCTAGTAGTAAGTTCCTCATCTTCCTTGTTATGTTATTTGTTGAATCTACCTAACTATTTGGTAAAGAATTTGGTTATCCATCGTTAGCGGTGAGTAGAGAAAAAAAGGCATTTTTATCCAAGTGCTATATGCACCTTGAAGTCGTGTGAAACCCCAGTTTGGGAGAAGTCGTTGTAACCCATTATTTATCATAGTGAACGTTTGCCCGTGGTTGTTTACTCTTCGCGTTGATGAGGTTTTTCCACGTTAATCTTGGTGTTGTGGTGATTGTCATTATTTTTGTCATATTAGGTATTGCGTATTATTGCTTGTGTAGGTTCCATATTGTGCATAGCATCCCAGATCGGTAATTCCCCCAACAGGATGGTCTTACGATCCTAATGTCTACTTCTACGAAGACTTGGAAGTTTAATTGGGGAGGTGAAAGACTTAGTAGAATATGAAATAATATCTCGGTTACTATATGGTGGTGTATATGGAAATGGCGAAATGCAAGAATCTTTGATTTAAAAAAAAAAAAAAAAATCTTTGCAAGCCTCATTAGAGATATTAAATTACAAGCGTTCTTTTGGGCCGAATCAAATACAAAAATGTTAGGGCTTACGACAAATATGATGATTTATTTATGGGATTCATTATACCAGCCTCCGTGATTCTTTGGTTTTTTTCTTGGATAACCGAATCCCCTTTCGGTTCCCTTTTTTTGCTCGGTTGTAATCATTGGGTTAAGGTGCCCCTCTTAAGTGCATTTTTTTCAATGAAATTTCTGTTTGACCGATCAAAAAAAAAAAAAAAAAAAGGAACCACTTAATCCGCTAATCTATATCTCCCGTAAGAAAAGATATTTAAATGAAGATTTTTGGGCTTGGTAAGTCCTGTTAGCCCAGATTTATTTTAGCTCATTTGGGTTCATCTTGGGTGCATACTAGCGTATTGTGTGCTGTGTTGCGCCAGTCATTTGAGTCCATCTTTGCGTGGCCAGCGTGTTATGTGTCGTACCAGGTCAGAAATTTAAGACGTGTTCTGCTTTTTAGTCACAAGCAAAGCATAATACTGCACATAAATAATCGTGTTTTGTCATGCCAGCACGCTTATTTATATTTCTCCAAATAAAATATTTTCATATATTTAAATAACGAATAATTCAGTTAATTTTCAAGATAATTATGATTAGTTTAGCAAAACTAATTAAATTTTGCATATAATATTATTTATTACCTAATACAATTAGATTTTTATTCTTAAAAACCAGCGTACTATAACACATGATAACAATTGCACTATAACACATGATAACAATTGCATCATTATTTATTTACTACCCGCTAATGCCACAACGATACATTTGGAACATCAATTTGTATTTTGAAAATATTATCTATTACTTAACAAATTCTTCTTAGTATTTTATGTATAGTTATTGTCATAAAAATTAGTTAACATAACAAATTAAGAGGATGGTCTAAAGTTATGTTTACAATAAAGACTTCTAATGAAACATACATGTAATGGACAGGATATTAGAAGACTTAGAAGTGGAGTTTCAGCAATTAGACTTGGAGGAAAAAACTAATGGTGGGTTAAGTATTGAACAATGGGACAAATGAGTGCTAGCGCAACAAAATTATTGTAATATTATTGGTTTGGTGGCTGAGAAATGGAGGTCTAAAAGCAGAGTGATTTTATTCAAAATAATGAAAAGAATACAAAATTATTGCTTCAAGATAGAAGACGAAGAAATCATATAATAAAATCAAAGTAGATAATAAAATGACAATAAACGACAGGGAGATTAAGGTGGGGATTATCAATTATTATAAGAGAATTTTTCAAGATAAGCCTCTTGGTAGACCAGTTATGGGAGATTTGCACTTTAACAAGATAGACGAGACTATGAAACTTTCTTCGGAGCAACCAATTACTGAGTCAGAAGTCCTAGGTGCTATTAAAGTTTTAGGGTAAACTAAGGCCCCAAGACCTGACGATTTTCAAATTATTTATTTCTTAAAGTCTTGGGAGATCATCAAAGTTGATTTTATGAAAGTCATTCAGGAGTTTCAAGAGAAAGATATTATGGATTGGAGATTTAAAAATGCGTTTGTAGCCTTGATTCCTAAAACTGATACAATATAAGAAATTTCTGATTTGAGGCCTATCAGTTTAGTCAAAGGGACATATAAGATTCTGGCTAAAGTTTTGGCAGATCATTTAAAACAAGCTCTACCTCAAATCATCTCTTAGCAACAATCTGCGTTTATCAAACAACGACAAACTCTTGACGGGTTATTGATTGCGAATGAATTAGTCGATTCGAGAATAATTCTGGGAATGCTGGTCTCTTATGTAAGATTGAATTAGAAAAAGTCTTCGACAACGTGAGTTGGGATTTCTTGAAAGAAGCGATGGTGCGAATGAGATTCGTAGAACAGTGGATAAAATGGATTATGATTTGTGTGCAATGGTTTCGTCTTTCGATTATTATCGATGGATGTGTATAGGGATACTTCACAAGTAAGAAAGGGATTCGACAAAGTGACCCTCTGTCCCCTTTTTTTATTTCTTATAGTTGCAGAAGTTCGTTCTATGATGTTGTTAAAGGCGAAAGGTGAAGGTTTTATTTCTGGTTTTAATGTGAGAGCTAATGGGACTTACCCATCAGCAATTTGCAGATGATTCTGTATTTTTTATAGATGCTAATCTTGACCAGCTTAAACTTTTGACAATGATTTTAATTGGTTTCCAGTTGTTGTTCGATCTTAAAATCAACCTTTTCAAAAGTAAGTTGTATGTTGTGGCTTCAAATAATGATTAATTTGAGCATTTTTCTTCGATATTGGGTTGTCTTAGTGATTTTTTACCAACTTACTATCTAGGTTTACCTCTAGGCGATAGGTACAAAAGGTACTTTGAAATGGAATAAAGTCATTAGAAAATGTACTCAAATACTTTCTGATTGGAAGAATTCTCAACTCTCTAGAGGTGGTAAAATTAACTTAGTCAATGCCGTTTTTGCTAGTTTACCCATTTATTTCATGTCCTTATTTGAAATACCTATTGATATGACTAATAAAATTGAGATATTATGAGGTATTTTTTAAAGGATGGGTAACAAAACATGAAAAAACTCATTTAATGAGGCGGGCTCAGCTAACTAAGAACAAAAGTAATGAGGGTCTTGGGATTAAAAGTATAAGGCATATGAATGATGCTTTATTAGTTAAATGGATGGGGATGATATGCTCTGGAATAAGATTATAAAGGAAAAGTATGGCGTTAGTATTCAACTCTTTTTTTCCAATCAACCTAAGGGTAGCTATGGGTTTCAATATGGAAAAGGATTATGGCGAGAGACTCAATTTTCAAAGATATCATTATATTCAAAGTTAACAGAGGTTCTAAGGTCAGATTCTGGGAAGATTGTTGGTTTTTTGAGAAAGATATGAAATATGAATTTCCAAATATATATAACAAAGCTTGCTCCAAAGGTAAGTATATTGTTGTTATTAGTAATGGGTTTGCAGTCACTTCGGAGTGAATTTAGAAATCACCAACAGACTGGATGCTATTTCTGGAGTTTCTTGGAGATTAATCAAGCAACGTTGAGTGAGGTAAATTTTTCGTGGTCTGTGATGAGGTTGAAATTGGTTGGAAGCTTAACAGTCATAAGATCTTTTCTATAAAATCTTGTTACAAGTATGTTCATCATGATTTTATCTCTCACCAAGACAGTCAAATTTTCAAGTATATTTGAAGGATGAAATATCCCCCAAAATTGTTTTCTTTCATCTGCTGTGTGCTGCACAACAAACTTCCTACTAAGGATTTACTAATTTGAAGGGGTATGCAACAGTTTTGCAGTGAGTTGGAAACTTCAGATCATTTGTTTATTCACTGTTCCTTTTCTCAAGGGGTATGGAACTATTTTAAGAATGAGTTTAACTTTTCCTATGTCCTTCCCTCCTCGATGAAGAATCTCTTATGTGCTTGGCATATAAAAGACTTGACTAAGTTGCAGAACAGTAATGGGCTTTAATTCCAGCTATGATTGTCTGGTCTATTTGGTTGAAGAGAAATGCAAAGGTCTTCTTGGATAAGAAAATGAAGCTTTTTTGGGATAATTGACAAAGCTAAATTATGGTTCTTTTTGTGGGCTCTATGCTTTGTTGAGTTTCAGCAGGTTTTCTTTGATGCGGCCATCACTAACTGGAAAGCTGTGTACATTCAACTTCCTTAGATCAGTTGCTTTTCTTTGTTTTTGTTTCTTTTTTCTCTCTTGTATTTACTTTCCTTCTTTTCCTTTGCTTGTTCTTTCTGTTCTCTAGTTTGTATTCTGCTTGGGTGGTACAAGTCTCTTGTGCCCCTTTTTTTGATCAATAGAGTTTTTCACTTTGTTGATCAAAATAAATAAATAATTAATTAACATGGTTTCTTACGTTGCGTTTTAATGTGGTGTATGATGTGCTTATCCATCCCACATATTATGCTTTATTCGTGCTTACTGGCGTGTTTTGTTATGCCGTGTGTCGGTTAATTAGTACAACATGACACACGAAGCTACCCTATGTGTTATGCCAGGTGGCATGCTGTGCCCAAATTTTAGAGTCTTGTAGTGTGTTATGCTAGTGTTGGCACGGCACACTGTATACCTCTAGGTGCCACGTACTGAGAAAAAGAAATGAGAAAAAGAAACGGAATATCAAGTAGCTTCCGTGAGATACCACCCAGTAGCCTGTCACCTACCACAAATTTGACTGTTTGTTGTTTTCCATACTCACCGGTCAAAAGGTACTGAATGCTCACCAAGTGACATCCTCTTTGACTAGTGGACGAGCTGTACCGACTCCGTCTTGTTTTTCAAATATCATTTCATTTTACTATTTCACGACCTTGATCATTAAATAGCAATAGAAATGGAAATTTCATCCGTATAGTAAAATTTACCATCTTTTCAGTTTCGATAAGAGTTTAGTAGAGTATTTTGTCATGTTATACAGGTCTCCCTCAAAGGCAAAGCTACCCAAAGTTAACCAGCGTGTTTGCGCATGCATGCACACTATGTGGTAGCTAAGCTAATTAACTTTAATTTCCACCTAACAGCCAAAGTTAACATTGAACATTCATAATGCAACATTGCAAGATCATACTATATCAACCGAGTTAGCAGGCGAAAGGAATCAAGAAAAAAAAAGAAATGAGTGGACTCAAAATCCAACTAGTTCTCCTTTACTCTACCTTCGGTTTGCTATTATTTTTCACCCATTGTCTAAGTTTGGAGAGTGAATCGGCTTTTTCAATAGTGAGTCACGAGTTGGACCATGGGTTCGTAACAACAGAAAAAAGAGTAGTGGAAATTTTTGAGAAATGGAGGGAGAAACATGGGAAAGTATACAAACATGAAGAGGAAAAAGAAATGAGATTGAAGAATTTTAAGAAAAATCTCAATTACATAATGGAGAGGAATCGGAAAAATAAGAAGAGTGATCTAGGCCAACATGAAGTGGGATTAAACGTGTTTGCGGATATGACTAATGAAGAATTTAGACAAACTCATTTGCCTTCTTCAAAGCTAATATCAAAGCGCACTATAGAAAATAATCCACACAGTCGCATGACGGATTGCGATGCTCCGGCTTTTATGGATTGGAGGAAGAAAGGAGTTGTTACTCCCGTTAAAAATCAACGCCAATGCGGTAAATAGTTTACTACTGATCATGAGTTCCATACATTTTTATGCATTATTCTCTTTATATGCAATTGTTATGTATAATATGGTAGCATGTATAATCTAAGCTATGTTTCAAAAAATAAAATAAATCTAAGCTTCAAATAACGGATTATAAATAAATTTACGCAGGGAGTTGTTGGGCGTTTTCGTCAACTGGCGCGATGGAGGGAATAAATGCAATAGTTACGGGAGAACTTATCAGCATTTCAGAACAGGAACTTGTAGATTGTGATACAAGTTGCGAGGGATGCAACGGAGGGAACATGGATTATGCATTTGAGTTTGTTATCAATAACGGCGGTATTGATACCGAATCTGATTACCCTTACACCGCCAAGGATGGTACTTGTAATATTACCAAGGTATCCAATTTTTATTAATGCTGTTTAGAAACATTAATTTGAGTTTTGATAGTAATACTTGGCTTAAGAATTCTTAAGCCAGAAAACAACTCCAAAACTACCTTGCCAAAAGCATCAATATGCGCGTAGTTTGTTTTTTGACATCCGAACATGGACTATGCATTTTATCACTCATTCATTCACTTGCCACCAATAATTAGTGTTATGGCTAAATGAACCTTTTCTTGCTAATTAATCAGTTTATGTTTTTGCTTAGGAGGAAAAGAAAGCGGTAACAATTGATGGGTACAGAGATGTAGCTCCTGAAGAAAATGCTCTCTTTTGTTCCGTTGCTAACCAGCCTATTAGTGTGGCAATTGTTGCTTCTTCATTGGATTTTCAACTCTACACCGGGGTATGTATAAATCATCATATAAGAATCTTCAAAACAAAATAAAGGAAAAGTTTTTTTCATATATATCACTGTAAAATGTTCTCAGGGAGTTTATGATGGAGACTGCTCGAGCAATCCGAAAGACTTAGACCATGGAGTTTTGATCGTCGGTTATGGTTCAAAAGACGACCAAGACTATTGGATTGTAAAGAACTCATGGGGTACAAACTGGGGCATGGAAGGATATGTATACATAAAAAGGAATACGGATTTAGAATATGGTGTCTGTGCCATCAACGCACAGGCTTCTTATCCAACGAAAACTTCTGTTTCTCCTTCTCCATTTCCTAGTCCTATTAATCCTCCACCCCGACCCACACCCCCACCTCCGAGTCCATGCCCAAACCAATGTGGTGATCATATTGCTTATTGTCAAAGTGGTGAAACTTGCTGCTGCATTTTGAAATTTTATGGTGTTTGTTTTGTCTACGGTTGCTGCGGGTATGAGAATGGTGTGTGCTGCCCGGGATCCACCCTTTGCTGTCCCCAAGATTTTCCGGTTTGTGATATCGAATACGGAGTCTGTCTTCAGGTATGATCAATTACAAAAAGTAAATCTCAATACTATTAATCCTCCACCTAATTTGGAAAATCTAACAAAATCCTATTTAAAGATTACGAGATAAAATCTTCATTTTTTTTTTGTTTTTCGTTTTTTTTCTTTTTCTTTCAAGAACTACGGGGACTCTTTGGGAGTAGCAGCGAAGAGAAGGAAAATGGCGAAACACAAATTTCCGTGGACAAAGTGTGAAGGAAACTACGAGGAACCCCAACCACTTGACTTTATATGGAATAGAAGAAATCAATTTGCGGCAACTCTCTAGATTGGCGAAGTTGAAACTTCTTACGGTTCTAATTGGTTGATTAATAATGTAACTCTGCAATTCACCATAAGTTAGGATCATCTTTAAGCTTTATATACAGGCATATCTTTGGCTTCTTTGCTATTTCAATTAAATATATAGTGTGTTCCCACATTTGTGTAAAAGTCCAAAAACCGGGAACCCAAAGTATGCGTATCCGTACGCGTACTGGCGGTTGTTGGAAATCCGGGTAAGTATGCGTACCCGTACGCATACTGGCGGAAGTTTCACGTCCGTGAATTTCTGCTGGAGTTTGGAAGTGAAAAACAAACTCAATCCGGTAACTTAAGTACGCGTACCCGTTTGCATACTTAAGTAGGTTACTTTCTAAAATCGGTTTGTTCATGAACTAAAACATTTATATAATAAGGAATGAGTTTTACGGAAGCAGAGGAGGATGTCGAATATCGGACTGAGTTGAGCTCTGTGAATCGGCGATAGACTCGGCGACTTTTTTCTCTTCTCAGATCTCGATCCTTGTGCTTCACAGCAGCAATTCAGGTGTTGATTCTTGATTTTTCTTTCTTGTTCTTTGTTTTACAATGATTGCTGAGTATTAATTCAGGTGATTTAAATGGATTCTGGTCCAAAAATCACCTCGATTGATCAAAATATTTCTGAAATGGAAGTTTTAAGTAATGAAAAAAGTTCTAACAAAATTCCTTCGATCGAATTGCCTGATGATTTGTTTTAAGAAAGTTTGAATCCGTGGAAATTCTCTTTAATTGGTAGACTTGATTTACAGAAGATTAAGTTTGTTGATGCTTCAGTTATACTAAGAAGTCGATGGAAATTGGTAGGGGATTGCAGGCTTATTCCTTTGGGAAGAGGTTTTTTCACTATTAAGTTAGATAATGAACAGGATAAGCAGCATATTAAGTCTCAGAGATGGGAAGTTTTGAATCAAGTTTTACAAATCATAAATTGGGTCTCTAATTTTCGTCCTACAAGTCAGAGAAGTTCAAAAGCAATGGTTTGGGTAAGATTTCCTGGCTTAGGTTTGGAGTTTTGGAGTGAAAAGATTCTGTTTAAAATTTGTACAGAAATTGGTACTCCAATCAAGATTGATAATGCTACTGCAAAATGTGAAATGGGATATTATGCAAATGTATTAGTTGAAGTTGATTTTGCACAACACATTCCAAGTAGAGTATGGATTGGTACCAAATATGGAGGCTTCTTTCAAGATGTTTTAATACCAGATTGTCCAAAATTTTGTACTTCATGTAAAATTGTGGGACACTTGAATTCTGAATGTAGGTTTAAGAAGAACAACAGTCAGGATGGAAAAATTGTTGAAATTGTTCATAAAATTGTTCAAAGGAAGGAGAAACCTACTCCAGTTCCATTTGATATTTGTGAAACTCCATTGCAAGTTGATGAAGTGGTGGATACTATCAAAGTTACAGTGCAGGCAAGCAAGTCAGGTGGAGAAGATATTTCACAGCAAAGTAAGTTCAGTGTTTTAGAAAATGTTGAGAATGAAATGATCTCTGAAACTGAAAATTTGGAAGTTCCTAAAATTCTAAAAGTAGTTGAAGAGGAGAATTTGAATAATAGTAGTGTCAAGTTTGTTAATGGTAAAAATGGTACAGTATTTGATGTACCTGTTCAAGTTACTTCATGGTCTAAAGTTGTTGAGAAAGAAATGGTGACTTCTACTTCAGCAAGTACATCTGCTTCTAGAAGTCCAGTTGCTCCATCAAAGGTAAATAGTCAAGCTCCTCTTAACAATAAATATAATTTTAGAAAGAATCCTGGTAAAGGGGGTACCAGAAACCCTCCAACTAAATAATGAAAATTATATTTTGGAATGTCAGAGGCCTAAGAAGATTAAGGGCTCAGGACAAACTTTGGTCACTGGTAAATCAATTTAGTCCTTCATTAGTTTGGGTAGCTGAACCAAAAATAGTTTGTAACGCATCTTTTTGTCATAAATTAAATCTTCCTGGAATGGAAAGAATGGTAATTCATAATTCTAGTCCTGGTAGTAAAGGAAATATATGGTTGTTTTGGAACAAGAGTATAACTCAGCCTCAAGTTATTTCAGTTTCTAGTCAAATGATAACTGTGAGTATAGGGGATGTGTTGGTGTCAGGAGTTCATGCACATGTCAAGGTTGTGCAGAGGAGGTTTTTATGGTCTGAAATGAAGTTAATAAGTGATCTTAATAAACCATGGATTATTTTAGGTGATTTCAATGCAGTTCTAACTCAAGATGAGAAGATTGGTGGTAAATCACCTAATAGGAACTCAATGTTAGAGTTTAATGATTGTTTGAATCAGTGTGAACTACTTCAAGCTCCCAAAACTGGTTTGCAATTTACATGGTCTAATTGTCAGCATTGTAGTAAGAGAATTCTTTGTACCTTGGACAGAGTAGTATTTAATCAAAGATGGTTACATTTATATGGAGATTGGGGATATAAAGTTGGTATGAGGATTGTGTCAGATCATGCTCCTCTTTTGGGTGGTTGTGCTAGTATACCTAAGCCAAAAAATGTTCCAAGGAAATTTCAAAAAATGTGGCTCAGTCATCCTAATTTTATGCAAGTAGTAACTGATTGTTGGGCAGAACCAATTGTTGGGGATCCTGCTTTTCAATTTATGCAAAAGTTGAAGAAATTAAAAAAAGTTTTAAATGAATGGAATTGGAATGTGTTTGGGGATGTTCAGGTGAAGATAAAGGAAGCTGAAGATAAAGTTAAATTGGCAACTCAAGCATCAGATAATAATCCATTTGATGAGGAAGTTCTGAATAATTTAGTAAATGCTCAAAATGAGCATGCTGCTAGAGAAATTCAAGCAAATACTTTACTGAGACAAAAAACCAGAGTCAAGTGGATAAAAGAAGGATCAGCTAATACAAATTTTTTCCATACTAAAATGAAAATCAGAAATGCCATAAATATGATTAGTGAGCTTGAAGACAATAATGGAAATGTAATTGCAGATCAAGATCAAATAGCTGGTGTTTTGGTGAATCACTTTCGAAAGAAATTTGAGTTTCAATCTGTTGATGGAGCAGAAAAATTGTTAGAAGTTATTCCAAAAATTATTAGTGATGATGATCAAAGAAAATTGGATGTTATTCCAGAAGAGAAAGAGATTAAAGCTACAATATTTGAAATGGATCCAGACAGTGCTCCTGGTCCAGATGGATTTTATGGTATTTTCTTTAGAAGCTGTTGGGATATCATCAAAAATGAGTTAGTGGTAGCTATTCAATTCTACTGGAGGAGAAGATTCATACCTAAAATAATGAATTCAAGCTTTCTGTTTTTACTGCCAAAGAATCAAGGTGCTAAAATTGCCAATCAATTCAGGCCAATAGGATTAAGCAATGTAGTTTTTAAGATTTTCACTAAAATAGTCACCAAAAGAATGAGTGGTTTAATGGAGAAGCTATCATCTCAGCAAGCAGCTTACATCAAGGGGAGAAGCATACATGAACAAGTTCTACTTGCTTCAGAGTTAGTTAATGAAATGAAGATCAAAAGAAGAGGAGGCAATGTTGGAATTAAGCTAGACATTTCTCAGGCTTATGACTCAGTTAGTTGGGATTTTCTGATTAAAGTTCTTCTGCAATATGGTTTTTCTACTTCTTGGTGTGAATGGTTAATAACTTTGTTCAAGTCAGCAAGGATTTCTGTGTTTGTTAATGGAGGTCCATGCGGTTTCTTCTCTGTTGGAAGGGGATTTAGGCAGGGAGATCCACTTTCTCCAATTCTTTTTGTTCTCATGGAAGATGTTTTAAGTAGAAACATTTCAGCTTTAGTGGAAAGAGGAGAAATGCAGCCAATGGTTATAAGAAATAAAATTCATCCAACACATTTATTTTTTGCAGATGATGTCTTCATATTCAGTAATGGTGGAAAGAAGAGTTTAACAAATTTATTTCAGCTTCTTGATGAATATCAGGCTGTTTCTGGACAAATCATTAACAGAACCAAGAGTAAGTTGTTTGTGGATGTCACTTCACATATGAGAAGACAAATGATTAGTGAATTAACAAATATGGAAATGGCTCACTTTCTTGACAAATATTTGGGGATTTATCTAGCTCCTGTAAAAATTACTTTTCCAATGGTCTGGCATATAGTAGAGTTATTACAAAGTAAACTGGCAGCATGGAAAGGTAAATTACTATCTTTTCATGATAGATTGGTTCTTGTTAAATCTATGTAGTTTATCAATCTATAACATGTCAGTATATAAATGGTCATCATCTGTGATTAAGGTGTGTGAAAAGATCATTAGGAATTTTTTGTGGACTGGGGATGGAGATACTAGGAAATTCAAGACTATTTTTTGGAAAAGAGTATGTACCCCATATGAAGAAGGAGGACTTGGCATTAAAAGATTAGAAATAATCAATAGATCTTTGTTAATGAAGATGATGTGGAAAATTCTAAATTCAAATGATGAATGATCTTTGTTTTTCTCTGCAAAATTCAAGGATAAATCTAGACAATGGACTTCCAATTGGAGACAGTCAACAGTTTGGAAAGGGTTAAAATGGGCATGAAATGCTTTAAAAGATGATATTAGGTGGAAGGTTGGGGATGGTTCAAATATTTCAGTATGGTTTGATATTTGGTTGGGAGAGAGTCCATTAATAAATGTTGTTGGATATACAGAGTATGTTAAGAAGAACATTGGCCTGAAAGTTAAAGCATTACTATCTGATGGTCAGTGGATCATTCCAACTGAACTGCAACATTTTATTTCTGGAGCTAATTTGCCTGCTGTTCATGGTGGTGTTGATCAGAGGATTTGGGTAGCTGACAAAAGTGGTAAATTTTCAACTTCTACTGTAGTTGAAAAAAGAAGAAGCAGGGAACTTGTATTGTCATGGCCAAAATACATCTGGCATAATTTTCTACATCCTAGCATTACAAGTAATGTGTGGAAGCTGCAACAACAAGTGTATGTGGATGATGTTATTATGGTGCAGAGAGGTTATGAAATGGTTTCAATTTGTTGCATTTGCTGTGCAGAGCAAGATAGTATGCAACACACTCTCTGGGAATGTGTTTTTAGTGTTGCAGTATGGGATTGGCTAACTGATGTGTTTGGTTTCACAAGGCCTAAGTCCTTCACTGATGTCTGCAAGGAGGTTAAGAATAAGAGCATCATGGTTAAACAAATTTGGTCAACAACAGCATATGCAACTATGAAAGAATTATGGTTTCAAAGAAATGCAAGGTTGTTTAGTGAAGTTAAACCAAATCTCAACAAATTTAAATGCAGAATCCTTCAACTGGTCCATGAAGAGGGGTATAGAATGACAGAAAGCAGAACTGGGCTGACATATGAAAATCAGATAATTTCTTTTTTTAAGCTTTAAGTTGTTTGCTAGTTTTGTTATTTTCTTGTTTGTTTGCAAGTTTTGTTTCTGCTATTAAAATAGCAATGGTTCAGTCTCGTATTTAGTCTTCTTGACTTTTGTTTTTCAATCAATAAAAAAGTGTGATTCAGCAAAAAAAAAAAAAAAAAAAAAAAAAAAGGAAGGAATGCAATCTTTGCAAACCGTGGCTATAATGTTTATGAATTGATGCGAGTGAATCAAAATCGATTTTGCTTCAATTGTGTCTTGTATACTTCTATGAGATCTAAGCAATTGAAAAACTCTCTAACTAGTTCATTTGAGTCATTTGAACTAGTTATGGTTAAGATGAATATGGTTGATATGAAAGTGTTCATATGGCTAACTTCGGTTAACTATTGTTGAGCCAACAAGGTGTACACGTTTAGGTACGGTTACTCATATCTAAATGAAGTCACTTTTCATTTGTGTGTAACAAGCTAAGTTCGATCTAACAGTTGAAAGATATTAGCTTGAGTCTAATCAGGTTTTCATCTAACGGTGAATATTGAATGCTTTGTTACCAAGGTAACTTAGATTGCAAACCCTGATTTGAAATCTATATAAAGGAGAACTCTAGCAACTGGGAAACCTAATCCCCACACCTCTTGTGTGATACTAGTTGTATAAGCTAGAGTCGATTCTCCTTTAACCTTAGGTTTTTCACGAAACCCTATAGGTTAACGACTTAAAGACTTCATTGGGATTGTGAAGCCATACCCAACTATTTTCTCTATAGTTGCGTGATCTGATCTTGCTTTTTTCTATCGTGATTGAGTACAATCGTAAGATTGGCTTGAGATTTATATCTCCGATAGGCAAGATATAAAAGTAGTCACAAACACCTTCGTCCCATCGTTTGTGATTCCACAATATCTTGTTTCGTTAATCGATTAAGATTATTATGAGGTGATTGATAATTCTAGGTTGTTCTTCGGGAATATAAGTCCGGGTTATCAATTGGTTCCTGTTCACCTTGATTTATCAAAAGATGGAACAAAAACTCTTAGGTATATCTGTGGGAGACATATTTATCTATTCAATAGACTTTTCTGTGTGATACATATTTGTTTATCAAGTCTTCGACTTTGGGTCGTTGCAACTCTTGGTTGTGGGTGAGATCAGCTAAGGGAATCAAGTGCGTAGTATCCTGCTGGGATCAGAGACGTAAGGATCACGACTGTACCTTGAATCAGTGTGAGATTGATTAGGGTTCAACTACATTCCAGACCGAAGTTAGCTTTGTAGTAGGCTAGTGTCTATAGCGGCTTAATACAGTGTGGTGTTCAAATCTGGACTAGGTCCCGGGGGTTTTCTGCATTTGCGGTTTCCTCGTTAACAAAACTTCTGGTGTTTGTGTTATTTCTTTTCCGCATTATATTTTGTTATATAATTGAAATATCACAGGTTGTGCGTTGAATCGATCAATTGGTAAATCCAACCTTTGGTTGTTGATTGAAATTGATTGATCCTTGAACATTGGTCTTTGGTACCGTTCAAGTTATCTCTCTTATATTCAACCTAGTAAGAGTTCTTTCTATTTTTCGAACCATAACTTGATGCTTCCTTACAAGGAAAGAAGAATCTTGTAACATTAACAGGTTTCCTTTTAGCACATTCCTGTATTGGCCTACGGCCGGGGCTCAACCTCTATCGATTTTTTTATATTGTTTGCTTGGTCGTTGTGTATCCTCTCACAACATTTTAGTTAACATGTAAGTTAGTCGGGGCTCACACAATCGGTATTTTAAGAGACATATTATAATATCGTGTTTAGTTAGTCGGGTCATAGTAGCGGAGACCTACGGCATAGTGCTTAGCTGGGGCCTCTCCTAGTGTTTGGTTGGTCGAGTCAAATAAGCCCTTGCATTGACTAAATAAGCTTGGTATTTAGGAATTCAGGAAACCCAGGGGATCTTTGTCCTATTAAGAAACACATTAATGGCGAAGTCTTCTTATATACTCGTGCATAGACTAAAGGGATACAGCTAACTTTGGTATTTAGGAGACCCAAGGGATCTTCGTCTTTATTAAGAAACACAGTTGCATTAGGAAACGTCTTCTTGTTTGTCTCCTGATCATAAGCTCCCGGTTGTCTCTCGTGGTTTTCTTAATAAAGTTCTCTTATAGAAGCCTAGTCATATCAGGAAACCCAAGGGATCGGACGGACGTTACTAAATTCCATCTGAGATTCAGAATCATCTAGCTATTTCAGGAAGACCCATCACCCGAAAAAATCTAGAAGAAAAAAATCTAAAAGCAAAGGTCGCTTTGGCATTCGTGACTTGAGAGTTATATTTAGTGGCTAATTGGATTTGGAGATACGGTAAAAAGAAACACCCTTTCTGGTGCAAGATAGTGAGGCAAAATCTGGGACTGGATAGATGGAGTTGTCTCCTAAAATTGAATAGTACAATGGCGCAAGGGAGAGAAATGTGGAAATTTTAATTGAAGTCGCAACCAATTATGCAACAGAAAGTATACGGTAATTAATGGTAATTCTATATTTTGAAGGCATGATAAATGAAGCCAAGGATCAAATGGGGTACTGTTGACAGTTTGTTAAGATTTTGTGACTGGATCTTAGAGTGGCGTGGTGTTTTGCTTCCCACTGATATTGTTTCTTGTGACCAGTTATATCGTGCTAGGCAATTTCTTAAATTTAAACAGGGAGGACATGTTTTCTTTTTAAACGCTGCTGCTGTGGGTGACTTAAAGGAAAAACTGTGCTATTATTTAGTGCTTAATGGACAGTCAGTTGACATTCAAATTCAAAATACGTCTCTTTATTGGCAAAATGCCGTAACTCCTAAACCATGTGCCATCTGTGGGAGTCGAACCCACAACTACATGGTGAAAACCATGTGCTCTGCCATTTGAGCTAAGACAACAATTACAGCCATATTTATTCCTCTATAGTGAGAATGCGACGCCTCGCATCAGGGTAAAAGGAACTAGTATCTAAGCATAAAAAAACACCATTTTCTGATTACATGATGTTTTGGTTATCCACACTATGTTAGGACCATCCTATTATCATGCTTGGCCTAACTTTGAATTCAATATTTCGGTTGTGAGCAATTTTTGTGACGTAATATGTCTTCAGATGGTGTAATGAACGTTAACTGACCTCATATAAACATTCCGAAAAGAGAAACCACATTCGCTACCTCACTACAGCTGTTCACCAAAAAGAGACGTGACTCAAGCTGAACCTGCAAAACAATGATATAACTTTCAAATGAGTAAACCAATCACATAAGAAGTATAGGATTACCTGCTCCGGCGTGCCTTTGCTTATTCGGTGCAATTTACCTTCAATTTAAATGTAAGTCCGAGTTCTATGTTTATCAGTTGGATTGAAAACACATAACAAAAATCAACTCCTTGAATACAACATTCAATTTGCCACCATTAACTAATATCACAACCACTGAAAAAAGGAAGTTACACACAGTCATAAGTAAATTTCCAACATATCCTACATTAAGTGGTAAGTTAATTTGAATGAATTTCAAATTAATCTCAATGGAAGTTTCATTTACATTTTTTGTTTCAAAAAATAATATTTACCCACGCTCATAACATCATGCGTTATGCCAATTAGGAAGCACAAAATACAAACAGACAGACATGGTATTACAATCCGACATAAGCAACTACAATAACGTTCTAAAAAAAAACAAACAGAAAGATATGATTTTCAAAAAATTTACTTGCTATGAGTAGTTAGCCTATTCATATATAGGTCAAACTTCTTGCACCTTTATTTGGAGAATGACTACAAACAGAGACACCCGCAATTTAGTGTAGCCATTGAAAGTTGAAACACACATTAACGTTTTTTGAATTGTTAATTTAGTGTAGCCACTGAGCAAAGAACTGTTTACCTTTTACATTCTCGTATTTTCACTTTAAGCTCTTCAATTGTTGATTCTGCCTACTGGAGTTCTTAATCTTCTCCAACATTTGGTAAAGAGAGCTTGTCTTTCCAATGACACTTTAGCCTACATAAAAATGAGTTAAAATTAACAAACAATATTTGTCGGAACCGGAATGCTCACAAATAAAAAAATAATATATTTACTTAAATACCGTAAGTGATCTCCATGAATCAATGTAGTCTTAAAGATTCACTGCACAAACTGAATACATGAGTGTTCTCGATGAATCAATGTAGTATCAATTTGCAAATGTGTATTCATGACTGCAAGGGTATTAATTCTAGCAAGAGATCCTAGTGGGACATTTCTTTGCATAACCTGCAACGAATTTACTGGTACATCCTTTGTTCAGCAGTGATATACTACCCTGCTTGGTGTTGTCGGTTGCATACTTATCTTTAGGCATGGATCATGGATGATTCGTACCTTTGGGGACAAATTTAAGTGCTAAGAAAATGAACTACAGAGAGGATGGTGAAAACCCAGTATGGCAACAATCACAGCAATACGAAACTGCGGAAAAAGGACCTTAAAGATGGAAATGTGAACATTCATGTACGATAGGATGTTCTTCAAACAATAGACTTCATCCTCCCATCTTGCAACCCAATGCTGGCACCTTCATCATGATCCAATTCCAGAATCTTCATGCTAAGAACACGGAAACTTCATAAAATTTCCATGCTTAAATCAAAACTAAGCATCGAATTTCATTTAAAATTTCCGTTTCTTGATGCAAAAATCAAACAATGGACTCATATTAAGACAGTCTAAAATTCAAAAGGCAGTTTAGTCGCGATATAAAAATAATGATGACATTAACATATCAAAGAAGTAAAATCTAATGCGAAATCTCAAAATTGACACAAATCGATCCAATAATATGCTCTTATTGAGACAAAGTACTTCTTATTAGGTGCAGGCGCAGAGACTTAGAGATAATAAGACTCACCTCACACTGCCAGTGTAGTACTTGCTGGTTATATATCATTCAGGATATCACAGGGTAATCGTACACTCAATTGCCTCCAAGTACAAAAACTAAGAAGCTGCCATCAAAAAGTTTGCTCTAAAACTGAAAAAGCAATTAAAACTTATTGCTAAAACAATTTAAAACCGACTTTCGGTTCAACTTCCAGCAATTAAACCCTAATTAACTTGTTGTCTTTATGTACTTAAAACAGCGAGAGAATGGGCAATATAACAAACATAGTTATATCAAGCAACGTAACGAATGGGCAATATAACAAATTGTCAGGACATAAGGCTACATCTCCAAAGATACATCTCACAAAATTTAGAATTGAAAAAATTGAAAAGCAGAGAAGCGAAGAGAAAAGTGCAATACCTTAAAAGACATCTCTTCAATAAAGAGACACACCAAAGACCTAAACCAAATTTCCGTAATTAGGGTTTATCAACACAAACACAAAAAGAAAAGATTGACAGAAAAAGGATAGGATACAAAAAATTGGACATTGCGTACCTGCAAACGATCAGTTTGAATCCATAAAAGATCAGTAAAACCCTGAAAAGATCAACAAACTCTATAGTGAGGAATTACAACAGAGAAGCTATGAAGAAACGCGAAAAAGAGGCACAAAAAGAAAAAATCGAGGCGTCTTGAGCATGAGAGGAATATTGTGGGAAGGAATTTATATTGGAAATCATGTGTTTCGTAATAAAGAATCCGAGTTGTATAAGGAAACTCCCTCCTGTATTATCTCCCAATCGGACGCCCCAAAATATTTCTAGCTCAACTTTAAATCCGCGCCGTGGGATAACAAAATCAATGGCCGGATTCGACAAGTTAAACAAACACCATTTCCTTTTATAATATATATATATATATTCTGGCAAGTCTATAAAGAACATTTTATAGTTTACCAAAATTAAATAAAATGAACATCAAATAGTTATTACAAAAACAGTGGTTCTATATGAACCGCCTAAAGTAAACAACATAAAAGCCACCCCTCTCACAGCGGGATCCGTTCCTTTTAATTAGCATCCGTTCCTTTTTGAGTTAGCAGTGGGCCATTGTTGGGCCCCACAATATAAAAGATGTGAGAGGGTAGTTTTTATGTTGTTCACATGGGTTGTTCATAAAGAATTTTTGTTAAAGAAAATGCAAACATGAAAATTTTCAATCCAAAAACAAGATCAATTTTTTCCTTCTTTAATAGATAATGTTAGGGCCTAGTCTTGAGGTTACAAAATAAACAAACACAAACTTACATGGCTTAAACTGAAGTAATGATTTTATACAGTAACTCAACCACTCATTTATAGAAATAAGATTATAGGTAGACGAGTCATAGGTAACAGAATCATAGTAGCAGAATCAGATCAATAACAACCCACCAACATATATACTGGCAAAAGATATTGGATCGTTGAAACATAATTCTTCTTATGAACTTCAATCGGTGAACCATAGACCAATTAGGTAGAACAATTATTTTAATAAAATGAGAATTTTTTTTCTCCTAAAAGTAAAAACATGCTAAATAACCTTTTGTAAGTTGAGTCATCCATAATTAGTGAAATCAAAACTCGTTGACGAAGTTATTCCACCTGCAGGAGAAAACCCAATTCGAAGAAGAAACGTGGAGCTCCCGTTGTTTATAACAATATTTTTTTTATTATTCATCAACAACTCTTTTCGTTCAGGGAAGATCATCTTCCATATTTCAGCTGAAATACATCAAATTATAACCACCACAAGTCAAATCTACTCGAACCATAACTTGAAAAAAGTTAAAAAAAAAAAAGATCTGAATCACAAACCCTAAAAGATAGAAATTATAAGAACAAAAAATTACCACTACAACAGGAAATAAAAAAAGAATTAATGATAAATAAGTGTTACAAATTGATAATCTAAACCGTTCATGATCATCGGAAGAAAATTGATCTGCTCAAATCTGCCCCAAAGGAGTCAATCTGAACAAGAAACATCATAAGTAAAAATGAGTCCTCCTTTCTTAAAGAAATGAGGATGATGGGTGCAATATTTGCACTAGGTTGATACTCAATGCATTGCTTTCTTATTAGTTTTCACATCATTATGCTTTGATTTTGTTTGTTTTTGAGTTTCTTAGGTATCTTGAAGTGGATTCAACTAAAGAATAAATGGTATAATTTAAGAAGGATCAAGGGACAAGTTGAACTCATTTGAATCCAAGATCTCCACTCTATCTTGAAGATATTTGAAATACGAAGCCAACGGTGAAAGGATAAGGTCATTCCGATATTAGATGAAGAAATTGTGGACAAAATAAGCTTGAAAGACGTGAGTCTCGGAGAGATGTTCGGCGACAACTCATCACCACGAACTCATCAACACGAGTTAGCCGAAACTAGAGCCTAAAACCTCTAGAGTTTCGAAGAGTCTAGAAGAGAATGTTAGGCTAATAAATAAACTAATAAAGTGACTCGAACCTGATACTGTTTTGGGACATATTTGGACGCGAAACTGACTTCTATCTTGAGGAAACACTGTCCCGGAAGGATTCTAAATCCTTGTTTTATGATAGATTATAATAGGACCTCTAGTATGCAAAGAAGACGAATTTTACATCACCTTCTACACTTGCTACACGTTCTAGACAAGAAACCTAGGGTTTATCACGTTAGAGGAAACCCATTCTTTTCGTCTTCTACATATGCTCTATGGGTTTTAGTAAATCCACGAGTATGTAACTTTTTATTATTTGTTAAGGATTGCGTTGGAAGTCCTAAATTTGTGAATCAATCTGGCTTATTAGTTTTAATGTTAATAATCTCTTTTATCGATTATGTTCTACTGTTAATATATCTATGTATGATTATGGACTTGCTTGTTTAAGTTGAAAATTGAATGATCATGTGTTCATATCTAAATCTAGACTAGGTTTGAGATACGAAATTATCGGAGAAATCCAATCACAAGTATCACAAAATAGTTGTTAACGACGGGATGTTTCCAAGCGATTATATGTAAAAGCTTAACCAAGGTTAACGTCGGATTGCTTAGAATAACCTTAACTCACGAAAACCATTTCTTTATTAGGTTAAACTTGAGTGTTTCTTTCGCTAAGTTATTCATTGAGGAGGATTCAAAGTGTATCTCTTGCACCATTGATGATGCAATGGATTTTGCCGGAGTAAGCATGCGATAAGATGCTTTAGGGTTATTAATATGAGAAAGATTTAATGTTAAATCTAATCAATTGACGAGCACGTTTGGTGATGGAAGATGAAACCTCTAATCAGTAATTTCCCCTCCCCCCTTTTTTTTGCTGAATCACATTTTTTATTAATTAGAAAAGCTCAACCAATTACAAAATTTGAGAATACAAAAAAAAAAAAAAAAAAAAAACAAAAAAAAAACTACAACAAACTTTCCAAAAGTTTTAAGCTAACATAATCTGTAATACTTCTTATGAGGCATTTCTAATGAGACCTGAGCAGCTGTCCTTCCTTTATGAATTATTACTTCACCTTGATCAAGTCTTGCACCTTTTTTTGCTAGCTCAGCAGCTGAAAAATTAACTTCTTTATAGCAGTGCTCATATTGGATTTCAGTAATCTCTTTTTTTTCTTTTAGCCATCTCAGAAGTAAAGACCATGGAACTGTTTCTTTTCCGAAATCTTCAACTATTGATTTTGAGTCAACTCTGATGATAATTCTGCTACAGTTCATCTTTATTTCCCATTCAATAGCCCACACTATGGAAAGAGCATGTGTTATATATTTTGTAGCTATCCCTATACCACCTGAAACAGAGCCTATGACTTGACTATCATGATCTCTGGCCATAATACCAAAACCAGCTTTACCTGGTTCACCAACTGTAGTACCATTGCAGCAAAACAGAATATATCCACTTTTAGGATTGAGCCATTGACATTCCATAATAGACTTGAACTTGATGTCTCTTTGACCTAACTTGAAAAAATTAAGCACCATTGAATCATAGTTATGTCCCTACCTAGTGCCTATCATTCTGTAACCTCCATAAAATATAAGATGCATAATTCTTTTCTTAAAATTCTCCAAGTTGGGATGTATATTTTCATGAAACATTTTGTTCTTTGAAAACCATAGTTCTCTCATGGTAGCACATGCTGCTGTAAGCCAAGTTTCTCTAACCATAGGGCTTTTCTGTTTTGCAAATTTCAGAATATCATTAAATGAAGTTGGTGATGGGAAGTAGAAAATGTTTACTAACCAGTGACATATACTGATGCTGAAATTGCAGAACCAAAGAAGATGATTCATACTATCTTGATCCTGCTTGCAGATACAGCACATTGAAGCAAGTGAATATGCTTTACTTATCATCTTCACATCATCCATATACACTCCATGCTGAATCTTCCAGATATTTCTAGCAATTCCTGGATGCAGAAATGATTTCCATATTTGTGAAGGCCAGTGTATTATTGATTCTTTGTGTCTGATTTTTTCAACTGCAACATTTGTAGAAAACACACCTTTTGTATTTCCAATCCATATGAGAGTATCATTTCCTCCACTAACTGATGGCAATGAAGAGGGAATAAGATTTTGTAATTGACTCGGTATTTGCCATTCACCATTTATCAACAAGACATTTACCTTCAAGTGCATATTTTCTTTAATTGTATCTGTGTAACCAATTGTATCAATTAAAGGACCTTCCCCTATCCATGAATCAAACCACAATGAAACTTGTTCTCCATTACCAATATTCCATCTTAAGTTGGTTTTTAATTCTTTCTATGCCCATTTTAATCCTGGCCATACAGAAGATAATTTCCACTGATCAACTCATTGTCCATTCTTATCTTTATATTTGGCTGCAAAGAACTGAGACCAATGTTCTTTAGAATTTAGTAACCTCCACATCATTTTCATTAGTAAAGCTTTATTAATCACTTCTAATCTCCTGATTCCTAAGCCACCTTCATTGTATGGAGTACACACCTTGTTCCATTTTAAAGTTTCATATTTTTTTACTTCACCATCACCAGTCCACAAAAAGTTTCTAATTATTTTTTCACACACTTTAATTACTGATCTTGGCCATCTATATACAGCCATGTTATAAACTGGTATGCTACACAGAACAGACTTTATAAGAATCAATCTATCATGAAAAGAGAGAATCTTACCCTTCCATGAAGCTAATTGTTTTTGCATCATCTCCACCATTGGCCAAACAGTTGCACTTTTAACTCTTCCAGGCTTAAAAATAACTCCCAAGTATTTGTCAGGAAAATCTGTAAGTTCCATTTGCATCATATCAGATATTTGAGCTTTTATTAATGGATTACAACCATCCACAAAACATTTACTTTTCTGCTTATTGATCTGTTGACCTGAACTTTCTTGACAGACTTTAAGTAGTGAAAGAAGAGCTTCCAAACTTATTTTTGAACCATTACTGAAGATGAAAACATCATCTGCAAAGAAGAGATGAGTTGGATAACATCCTTTTCTGATTACCATTGGTTGTATTTTACCCTTTTTCACCAGATTAGTTAATCCTCTACTCAAAATTTCTTCCATGAGTACAAATAGTATAGGAGAAAGTGGATCACCTTGCTTCAACCCTCTCTCCATTGAGAAAAATCCTTGTGGACCACCATTAACCATGACTGATATTTTAGCTAAAGAAAATAGAGTTCTTAACCTTTCACACCATGTGGCAGCGAAACCATAATTTTGAAGAACTTGAAATAAAAAATTCCAATTTACTGAATCATAAGCTTGTGAAATGTCTAATTTAATACCTACATTTCCTCCTCTTCTTGTATGCTTCACTTCATTTACAAGCTCAGATGCAATCATCACCTGTTCATGTATGCTTCTACCCTTTATGTATGCAGCTTGCTGAGGGGATATTAAACATAAAACCACTCAACCTTGTAGAGATTATTTTGGTAAACACCTTGAAGATAAAATTGCTTAAGCTAATTGGCCTAAATTGACTGGGCTTCTTGGCATTTTGAGTTTTAGGTAATAATACAAGGAAATTAGAATTTAGACCTCTTGGATTATATTTCCTCCTCCAACAATACTGAATTGCATTAACAAAATCATCTTTTATAATATGCCAGCATGATTGATAAAAGATACCTGAAAAACTGTCTGGACCTGGAGCACTTTCTGCATTCATCTCAAAAACAGCTTTCTTAATTTCATCTTCCTTTGGAGTAGCTTCTAACATAAATTGATCATCTTCTGTAATAATTTTAGGAATTACTTCCAATAAGGATTCATCCATAGTAACTTCTTGATATTGAAACCTTTTTTTGAAAATAATCAACCAAGGTATCAGCTATTTGAGTTTGATCTGTGACAATATTGCCATTAGTATCCTCCGATTCACAAATTAAGTTCCTTGTCTGCCTGATTTTTATGTTTGTATGAAAGAACTTAGTATTTCCTGAACCCTCTTTAACCCATTGAATTCTTGATTTTTGTTTCATCATAATACTATATTGAGTTTCTATTGAATTGAGATCATTTTGAGCATAGACTAATTTTGTTAAAGCCACTTCATTATGAGGATCACTGTCTGAAACTAACATTTTCCCCTTCACCAGTTCTTCAGCTTCCTTGATTTTTTCTTTAACATTTCCAAAGACTTTCCAATTCCAATCTTTCAAAATAACTTTCAATCTTTTAAGCTTTTGCATAAATTGGAAAGATGGATCTCCTTGTAATGGTTCAGCCCAACTCTTTTCTACTACATTGATAAAGTCAGGATGTTCTAACCACATTTTTTGAAATCTGAGTGGAGCATTCTTAGGTTTTGGAATATTGACACAACCTCCCATTAAAGGAGAATGATCTGAAACAATTCCAACACCCACTTTGTAACCCCAATCACCGAATAGGTTGAACCACTCCATGTTAAAAACTGCTCTATCCAAGTTGCATAATATTCTTCTACTACCATGCTGACAGTTTGACCAAGTGAAATCCAACCCTATTTCAGGTGCCTGTAATAATTCACATTCATTTAAACACTCATTAAAGTCCAGCATTGATCTTCTTGAAGGAGAATTACCACCTACTTTCTCATCCATTGTTAGAACTGCATTAAAGTCACCCATTACTAACCAAGGTTTTTTAATAGCACTGATTGCTTGCATTTCTGACCACAAAAATCTTCTCTGAACCAGATTTACTCTAGCATGAACTCCTGATACCAAAACATCCCCTACTGCTACTATAATCATTTGACATGTAATAGAAATAACTGAAGGAGTTGCAATGGAGTTACTCCAAAATAACCAAATGTTGCTTTTATGATTAGTTGAAGCATTATGGATCACCATATTCTGCATACCTGGAAGATTCAACTTACTACTAAATGAAGAAGAACATTTTACTTTTGGTTCTGTTGTCCACAATAAAAATGGATTAAATTGACTTACTAAATTTTGCAACTTCTGTTGGGCCCTAGTTCTCCTAAGACCCCTTATGTTCCAAAAAAGAACTTTCATTGTTTTGTTTTATTTTTATTAGTATAGTTTAGTTAAAATTCACAACACCTCCCCCCCCCTACCCCCCCGTTGCATAAGAAGTTGAAAATAAATAACAATCACACAGCACTACATTACTTATTAGTATTAGTGGGAAATATCTAACATAATTTTTGCACTTACGTCACGTACCAAAGTTCGGCACCGGTGCCGGGAGAAGTCGGTAGTTTGTGTTATTATTTACTTTTCTGTTTTTGCATTTAGTTTTCATACTTGGTTCTACTTTTTTTTTTTTGTATTCATAATATAATTTTCAGGTACAACTATTCATTATTTTTCACACAATTAGTTAGTGATACTCATCACTTGTCTAGAGCAAGAGGTATGTTCTATAAACTAGTTGTGTGCATAATTTTTTATTTTTTTAAATCAAGATGTGTCCTTTTGGGAGTGACACATATGGTTCACAAGACCATGCATCCTATGGTGATCAATTTAACTCTCAATTCCTCATTCTTATAACTTCCAACTATATGTGGGATACAATCAAAACCAATCTTTTTGGCTATGGTGACTATCCTACAAGACCTTGTGATTATCCTCATTCATCGCAGAAATCTTACCGTAGGTATGTAAGTGAACAAGCACAAGGATGGGAGGATAGTTGTACTTCTAATTATTATTTTTCTAGACGGATGGAGATGGTTTAACAATATGATGAAGTTCCATTGAATAAACTTACATCACTGCCTCCAGTATTGTATACCGTTCCACCTCTTAAGGACGTAAGAATCCATTTATGTATTTGTATTTGATACACTACATTCTCCTACAAAATTCTTAAGTACTAGACTAGTATCAGAATCATTAAGGGATGATTACAAAAATACAATCAATTTTAGGGGAAATAATCGTTTGGTCCATTTATGTTTGGGACCACAACAGTTTGGTCCAGCGGGAAAACACGCTTCCTGTTTGGTCCATAATTATTTAAAAATATTAAATGGACCAAAATACCCTTATGTGTTAATTCCTATTTATTTTTTATAGCAGTTCATTCTGTCTGATGAACTCCGGAGTTCATTTTTTCAAATGAACACCTAATAAAACCAACTAAATCACATATGAAAACAGAGTTCATTCTGTAAAATGAACACAACACAAAACTTCATTATTATGACAAAAAAAATAGAGTTCATTCTTTTAAATGAACACCTGATAAAACCTATATGAAAACAGAGTTCATTTTTTCAAATGAACACCTGATAAAAACCTATATGAAAACAGAGTTCATTCTTCAAATGAACACCTGATAGAACCTATAAGAAAACAGAGTTCATTCGACAAAATGAACACCTATGAAAAACTAACTAATTCAAACCTAGAATTGAGTTCATTATTTAAGATGAACACCTAACAATTCAATATCTAAAAATAAAGTTCATTCTTTACATGAACATACAAAAAAAAATCCATAAAAAATCAGAGTTCATCTTCATCAACACGAGTTCATATTCATTAAAAAAACGAGTTCATCTTCAACACGAGTTCATCCTCAACACGAGTTCATCTTGTTTGATGAACTTCATCATCTTCATCATTCTTCAACAACAAAAGATTTGAGTTCATTATGTTCGATGAACTTCATCGTCTTCATCATCTTCAAACACTAGTAGAAAGAAATTATTCGTCATCTTCAACAGCAAAAACGCACAACAAAAACCTAATTCAAATCAATCTACAACTACAACAGAGAATAACATCAACAAAGAGAAATAACAAACCTAATTAAATCTTCATAACAACAAATCAAATCTTCAAAGATGAGTTCGTGATCATCATCGTCATCGTCTTCAACAACAGCAGAGAAGAAGAAACACGCAACTCTCAACATCTTAATCGTCTTCAATAGCAACAGAAAAAATTCTTCATAATCAATCTTCATCATCTTCAAAATCAATCTTCATTGTCTTCAACAACAACATCAACAAAAAGAAATCTCATCATCTTCCATTATCAACCTTCATCATCTTCATAAGACCCTAAAAAATATCTTCATCGTCTGCAAATAACAGCAGCAGAAAAGGAAAAGGAAAAAGAAGAGAAAAACTAGATTTGAAACTAAAGAAGAGAGAGAAAGTGAATCTGGAAATAAAATATTTTCTACTGATTTTTTATATATATATGGTCCCATATTAAAGGGTATTTCTGCCACTATAAAAAGGAAAATTACATTATCCATGATGTCATTCCGCGTGGGTATTGTCCACCCTAGGACCAAACAATAATTTCTAGGACCAAACAACAATATATATTTTAAAAAAGGACCAAATAGATAGTTGACAGGGTCAACTAGACCAAACTCACTCTAATATATTATTCCTAGGACCACATGGTATTTCCTACTTAATTTTAACATATGGAATGTTAGGAGGCTACAAGTTCTCATTATTAAGAGTCAAGTTTTTCCTTCTAGCAATACCAATTTTTTTTACCCCATGACCGGAGTAATATAAACCAACTTATAGTTCACATAGGGTCAGGCTTGATGTCTTCAAAAACGCGATAATAGATATTTCCACTGCATTGTTACATATCTAGGAATAGAACCTTTCATCACTTATAATATGATTTATTTAAAGGAAAAATATTTGTCATACAAACAATATGTTAGAGCATTTCTCGGTTGAACCCACAAGTTTTGCTATCTCAAGCTTGTTGTCAATGTTAAGTGATCAAAACTATATCTTGATTTCTAGTCTACTAAGTCAAGTTTCGGATTTGTTAGAATTGTAGTTGAATATCAGAGATCACCCTTGAAAACGGAAGATCGACGAAGACATTTGGAGAACATCTTTATCAGGTATGTAAAGACTAAACCATTCTATCTTACTCATTATATACCATCATTCTATTTATTGAGACTATGTCGTATGACTTATAGTAGATTCACGAAGAAGATGTTTCGAGTCAAGCTTGTCTTGTGAAAAATCTCGAAATATGATTTAGATAAATGTTCAAAGGTCCTTAACAGTATTAGTTCTATGAATTAATTTGTGGATCAATTGAAAATTTCTCATGCAAATGATTATATCACTTGGGAATGTTTCAAACATTATAAGAGAGAAATATGAACTTCCGGGAATTTATACTTAGGGTAGGTTGGCGAACTCAGTTTGCCAACCATAGATATATGAGATAGAGAAATACAGGAAGGTTGGCAAACCAGTTCGCAAACAACAAGTTCAGTTGGGAACAGTTCACGAGCCTGGTTGGCGAACCGTGGACTGGTTTTATAAGTTGGATTAATTGGCTAGCAGTTGGCGAACCCGGTTCACGAACTGAGGTCAACTGAGTTCGGTATTATAGTAGGGTTGGCGAACCCGTTTCACGAACTGTATACCATGACTCGTGAACAAGCTCTACAGTTGGTAAACTGTTGTACCAACGGTGCCGAAAAAGTTTAGCAGATGCTCAAAGACTTATTATTTTAATATGTCTAGCATTGCTAGAACTCTCTTAAACACTTCTAAGACTTCATTGATCACTTAAACACTTATGTGTGTGAACTATGATTAATTTCTTAGGTGTTTAAATGAACATCAATTAACTTTTAGTTCTTTATTATACACGGTTCAGTAACCAAACCTATGTGTATAGTCTTCAATTGTAGTTTGAAGACCTAATTAGTTTGCTTGATTCTCAAGTTATCTTAGCTTGAATTCTAAGCTAACCCTTGTCTTTGAAAACCATAAATAGAGCATCTCTGTCAACTGGGAAAATCAATCCCTGATACTTTGTGTCCTAGGTTATTCTAGAGTCGCCTCTATTGACCTTTTAGGTGTACGACTAAAAAGACTTCGCTTGGGAATTCGTAAAGCCATGTCCGACTATCTTTACCTTGATAGTTCGTGAATCCTAATCTTACTTTTCTGTTATCGAGGTTTTTCGTAATCTCTTTCAGGCAAGATAAATAGTAATCACAAAGTCCTCTTCGTCCCAGAATTTGTGATTCCTCAAGATAGATATCTAAAGACTGATCTTAGTTGACCTTTCGACTATTGTTCCTGAGAGGTGGTTAAGAATACAATCTACTCCTAGGGAGTCATAAGTTCCTGATTTGTGAGGTTTGCTAGATTTTCTATTGTAAGTAGATTTCCACACCTTGATCTTTGATCTAAACGGAAATCAAATAGGCTTATCTGTTAGAGGAAGATTGGTATCAAAAGTCTTCACTTTGGCTGAAGAAACTCTTAGGCCGTAAAGGATGTCAGCTAAGGGAATCAAGTGCGTAGAACCTTATAAGGTTCAATAGACGTAAGTAACGCGACTGTAACTGAATCGTTTATAGGGTGGATTCGGTCTCAACTATATTCCAATTTGAAGTCTTATAGTAGGCTAGTGTTTGTAGCGTCTTAATACAGTGTGGTGTTCAAGGATCATTAAGTTGGTCTACTTGCAATTGTATTAAGTTTCGTCTATATAGGTTGCCGAACGAAAAAGTTAGGTGTATTTGGTATACCTTGCGTTTTAACAATATGTAAATGAAGATTTGTATTTGAAAAGACGAGGGTACCCAAATACACCATAATATTTTAAATATTAACCTATAAGTCCGATACCAAGTGTGATCTTCTATGGACAAAGTCGAGACAATAAAAAATATATGGTATACACTTTGTATGATCGTCTATGGATATGAGATCGAAACAATACAACAACAAAGTGTTCACTTGATAATAAATTTACGGTATAAAACTGAAACACCATAGGATCAATATCAAGTGACTTAGATTAACGTACGTCTGTAATTTACTTAATTATAATAACAATTATAATGCGGAAATAAAGTAAATGACACAGCAAGATTTTGTTAACGAGGAAATCGCAAATACTCTCAAAATTAAGCCGCTATACAAAATCTAGTACCAACTTCGTATAGTTGAGACCATATAGAATACTCCTAGCTACTTAGTTTCCTCAGTATCCCTGTGCCTTCGACTTCTAGAGTCATACATGTGAATCACTAATCCTTTTGATCATATTCCAAATAGTAAAGGATAAAGCTGTTTGGTAACCACTCTATTCAATCTTTGATAATAAGATATTATGAGTTGTTGAAAAAGGTTCTTCTGTTTAATCTAATAAACTCCTTTGTCTGGTTAGATCAATCTAAACTTTGATTACCGAAATAACCAATTTCTAGATTTGCAATCAATCAATATAGAACTCAAAGAGAAACTATAAAGTGATGCTGATCTCACACAACTCGCCAATAAAGTCTATCAAAGATAAACATGATTCTAGTTGGATCCCATCCGATCAAGGTTTGTGCACTAAATCCACAAGATACGAAAACTAATAAGAAACACTTATTCGTCTTCAAATCTTCTATTTCCTTCAATAACCTGCACAACACAACTTGAATCCTCTTGTGATCAATCACACACAGAACGGAGTCTGTTAGCAATGGATTATCACAAGACGTCTTTAGATCTGAAAATTGTTCTAAAGATACCGTCAATACTTTGATCTAGTTTGAGTGAGCCTTATATCAGAAGACAAGGTTCTCAAGAATAAACAAACTAAGTGCAATCAAAGTTTCAACAACCGTTAGTCAATCAAATCAATAATCGAAAACTAAAATAACAATGCAACAATCTAGTTTCCCACCAAAGGTACTCGTAGAGATTCTTAATCCCACAAAAGTTTTTAAATGAGCGGTCGTAAGAGATTTCGCCTAATTAGGATACTTTCCTCTCCAGACAGACGACTGCACTAGAAAAACCACGAATGAAGTTTGCCTGGCTCTTAGGATAGTTTAAAAGAAATGCAAACTCAAGTATTTATAGACCAAGGTTGTTTGAACAATAAGGAAATTCCAAAACCGAAAATATTCTCAAGATATTCATTGAAGTACCTAATTTCGGTTTACCTATTTCCAATTAATTACCAAGCCATATTTTGGAAAACACCTTTAGAAAACTTCTATTATTAGTGTAGTACATTAACTAATAATATTTTCTAGAGGATATGCTATAATTGCTGGTAATAAAACATATATCATCAAAATCATAAGTAAATGCTTTTCAATATTTTGGTGTGGGTGTTGATGGTGGTTTTAAGTTCAGGGCTAAAATTGTGAAACCCTGTACTTAATGCGCTGTCATCCTGTAAATGAACAAAAGCCATTTAAAAAGTGATGAGTGCATAAACCTCTTCGCTCACAGATGTATTGAGCAATTCAATATATATATATATATATATATATATATATATATATATATAATTAACTCATAATGGTGCATATAGCAATAATCCCAAATATTCTATGAATTTTATTTTCCACCAGCATTATTGACTAATGCATTGCCCGCCTTGTATTTTCCTATGTTATGTTCCCAAACTGAACTCTCAATATTGGCATAACATGACGATTAATGTTCACTTGCAGCGGAGTAGCACGAATCTCCCGAAGTGTCAGTATTGAGATCTGCAAGAAAACACTCGCACAGGCTGCACCATTCTCTGATAAAGAGATTTTCGTGTCAACGCACTTTTTAATTAAAAGTTAGCATGATCGACACGCTTAAATTCCTTAAGGAAAATCTAGACTGCCCATGTTAGTCTTAAAGAGCAATCGCGGCCACACGATTTGGCCACACAATTCAACAAGCTTAGCCTCTTCCTAGCGGAACTAGGCAACCTCCATAATGTCAACCGGCGGGCCCACTAGCGTCCCATCCGATCGGATCCCTTTAGTTCACCCACAACACCCCTGATCGCTAGCCAAAAACAGGGTGATCGCGCTGCGAAAGAAAAGCTCAAACGAGCTAGATCGATCATAACGGTCTCAAAATCATCACATCCGTCCAACTTAGCCAGCCAAGTTGGACGGCTTAGATCGTGTTTCAGACGATCAAAGAGGCGCCAACATGATCGTCGGCGGCTCATCTCCATCCCCAGCTGATCGAATTACATGCGGCGATCCAGAAGCACGTCGAACCGCTTGCCCAAAGTAGGGCGATCGCGCGCTTATAAAACCCTAAATTTAATAAGCGTCGTTACGCAACTACCGCAAATAGATCACGGTGATAGACGCATTTATGTGTCTATTTTCATATCTATTGTGTATATTGTTAGTACCCATTTTTGTACTTATTTTGGTATTTTATCTCTTTGTAGGTGTTTTTGGAGAAATAGGCTTTTGCGGCGAAATTGGCTCGAAAAGTTGTTAAAGACACCTGGAAGGACATTTGTTATTCGGACTCTCACTTTGGATAAGGGGTAACCCATTTCAAAGCATCTACTAAACACGGACCGGGACTGGATAGGGGGACTCCACTTCTTCACGTTTTAGAAACAAAATTGGCGGGAAAAATGGTTTTCACTGACAGATTTTAGGGTTGGAGTTTTGATCGATTTTTATGGAGATTAAAGGGCTGAAATTGATTGGGTTTACTCCTTAAGACTACACAGGCCTGTTAAAGTCTTTGGATTAAACCCAAATTGGCTAGAGATCGAATTAGAGCAAACAGAGGTGATGGAAGTTTCGGGTCTTTGATGAATTATTTTAGGAATTTCAGGGAGACTAAAGGAAAGATTATATTCCCAAAGCTTGATATCTATCTAAGGAAGAGTTTAGAATCAAAAGGAAAGCTCATATACGCGTAGAAATCCTAAAACAAGAAATTGCCGCAACTTTGTCATGAAGAGAAAGGAAGAGATTTTGGAAGATTTTGGAGAGATTTAATCGGTCTTTTTGATATAAATAGGTTGGTTGGGTCATATAGAAGAGGTGTCGAAAGTTAGGGGAAGTTTAGAACACCACAGAGCCGAGAAATCAAAGTTGAAGAAAACCTGCTGCTGCTGCTGAACACGAAGAACTTCGACCCACACCGAATCGTCGCAGAAGCAGTTTTATATTCAACTACAGAAAGTTGTTATCGTTTCTGACTATAATCGCTTTAAACCTTCAGCGACCATTACTTTCCTTACAAAAAGCTTTCTGTAACTATAGCTCGTCCTTTTTAATAAAAACACCTTATTTGATCAATGAAATCAACTTTTGAGCATATTTCTAATATGAGGAGCTAAACCCCTTAGCCGAGGCAACGAAGGAAGCCATTGTTCCATGAAAAGTGGTATAATTCTATTTTAATTATTTTTACAATCTTTTACATGATTATTTGCATAGAACTAATATTGAAAAATTGATTTTTATTGAGTGGTTGTGAATTGTTTTGATGGAACATGCTAGGTTTTAAAACTTTTGATGTTTCATGCTTTATGTTTACAATTATTACTTCAAGAATCCATTAGAGGCAAAATATTAGAATCACTTTAAAAGAAAGAATTGCATGAATATTGATTAGATTATATCACTTAATTGGTCAATGGTGGAATCCAGAGTCTCGGTGTCTTTTTATAATTTGATACAATTTTATTTGAGTTATTTAATTTAATTTAAGTCTAAAAAAAATTCTTCACAAGTTCGAGAAACGAATCTTTTTACCACTATCTATAAATCACACCACATGGCCGTCCATCTTCGCTAGCCTTGTCGGACATCCTAGATCTAATTCCAGAAGGCCAACGAGATGCTTGCACACTCACCAGCAACCCATCTTTGTGTATACCTAATCGGCCTTTCCAAATAAGTGGCAAACGCCACAAATCATTTGGCCCAATGGTAGGGTGGCCGCACGGCTTCAAACCCTAAAATACAATCAACGGCAGCATACAACTTCCGCAAATCATCTCGTCCGTCCAACTTCGCTAGCTTGGTCGGACGGTTTAGATCGGATTCTAGATGGCCAACAGGGTGACGCCGTGATCACCGGCCACCCCTCCTCCACAGGGAGCGATCGACCAAGTGGTAGCTCACCCATAGGGTTCTCAAACGATCGCCCAAAGGTGGCTGGTCATGCTACTTTTTTAAGACGTTCAATTCGCGACTAATTTGAACGAGCTCTAAAACAATGATGTTTCCTGCACATCGATTATTTTCAGCTACTTGTTTAAAAGCGATGCTTTATATACATCGATTATAAGCAATGTTTTATAAATATTGATTTCACAAATAATTTTATTATTTGACCTAAAAGCACTATGTGCTACTTTTAGCGGCGAGTCTTACGACTTGACCCATTTACTTGAGAAATCAAACATGTCACAAACTGGGGGATGCTCACTGGGGTATTGGTCTGGCGGTTTACATCGTGTGGCGTGCAATGCGCCAATTACGAGAAAGTGTCAGGAAAGGACGGACAGTTAACAGTAATGAGAGTAGTGGGTGAAAGTGTGACTAGTTTTCCCCCGTAATGGAAACGTGGTGATCACCACTTTGACACAACCCCACTTATCCACTGCTTAATCACCTCCACTTCCTACGGGATCAGGGTGTGCTCGAACATGACTTGTATAAATAGGATTTAAACCTATTTCAAAAACAGAAGTGTTATCAAACACAAGTATCCATAAAACACCAAGAACTGATAGCTTACATTCTGCAAGCCAGTTCCATATTCTGATACAAATCATAAAACAGCCATACAATCATAATTCAACATTTTGATCTCAAACACCTTCTTCGCTTCCCTCCCTAAGATCAACCTTTCTCTTTCACTTTGTGACCGAATTGAATCTGGAACGACCATTTCTTGGTTTAGGGCAGAGTCTTACAGATTGATCTCTCGAATCTAAAAGTACTCACGTGCAGTGCATTTGTTTAGGGTATGAATTCGTTTCTCATCAACACACCAAAATTTACCAAAAACAACAGAATCAGTTTTTACCCCAAAACAACTGGCGACCACAATGGGAGATTAATCTCTCAGTTGCAAGATCAATTTTCAATTTCATTTCAATTTTTTCAAATTCAAGATGGTGGATCTTAAGTCTTGGCCAGTTACCAATCCTAATGCTACGGGCGCTGATGACACTCCTGGTGCCAATATCCCTGTCGTTAACACCAATGTACCGCCTGCCAGCACAGTCAACACATCGCATGGTGTTACATCCTCTAGCACCAACACCAGTAACGCCGGAAGCATCCCCTCTTGTGTGATGCCTCCTATTACCAGAGCCCGAGCCGCTGCTACTCCTAATATTTCTTCGAGCATGACACCTCCAATCGTCACCAGGGCTGCCACCATTTCATCATCGGGATGAGAGACCGGAGGAGCTAGAGGAAGCCAACCCCCTATCACCATTGTTGATTTGATGGAAATACAAGAAGTTCTCGCTAAGGCTCAGACGGATATGGCAAAAACTCAGAAAGAGGTACTCACTTTCCTCAAGACGCTAACGGAGCGACTACCACAAGAGCCGCGTCAACCCATGGAGCCAATAAGGAGTACTTTTATCACTCCCAGCGCAAGCACTTCAACAGGGCGTGCCTTCATAGATGAGGAGGTTCGTTTTGCTCCTGAACGCTCACCAGAAAGGAATCAGCCGCCCAACTTCATCACACGTGAGGATCTGTAGCGTCTCCTCCAAAATCGAGGAAATTAAAACCCGGTGGACATGCACCAGCATCAACCTCCTTATCCTCCTGAAGTACAAAGAATTCCCCTTCCAAGAGGATATTCTTCTCCCCAGTTCTCCCTTTACGACGGTAATTGTAACGCTCGTGAACACATCTCTCGTTTTTTGGAATCACTAGGAGAGCATGAATACAACCACGTCTTCCGCCTAAAAGAATTCTCAAAATCACACTGGAAGGGTGTACACCTGGTACAATAACATCACACCAAACAACATAGGTAATTTGTGTGAAATGGTTACCGCTTTCTACAAGAAATTTCTTTGTGTTTGAGCAAATCACTTTATCAGACTTGGGAAGGATGTTTCAGCGAAACAATGAACATCCAAATGATTATGTCAAGAGATTCAGGATTCAAGCGCTAGATTGGCATGATCCAAATGTAACTGAGCATCAATTGGTGGAGATGTGCATTAATGGCATGGTACCCGTCTATCGTGCTTTACTGGAGAACCTGCGTCTCCAAACATTTTCTGAACTTCATGAAGCTGCTAAGCGTTCGGCCACAACAGCACAGGCATTGCTGGAGAGGACCAGACCCGCCAGAAATGAAGATGCATGTGAGAATCGAGGAAGCAGACATCTCACCAACAAACAATACAATGCTGGACCCTCTGTAAGTGTAGTGGGTGAAGGAGGAAAGAGAAAAGCTCCAGCGGTGAAACAATAACCCAAACGTGCAGTACCGGCGCATCAGGCAGCTCCACCACGGAAGGCCGCGACTAAGGTGCCTACGCAACAACAAGAAACTGGAGATGCTGCTCCAAACTTCTCGTTCCCAATAGAGGAAGTAATTGAGCTCCTAGAAGCATGGATTCGGGATGATGCCATCAAACTACCGCCTATCAGACGCCCGCAACTGAGGAAGAGATGGCAAATCCCAAATATTGTCGTTACCACAGGTTCGTCAATCATCCCACCAATGAATGCAACAAGTTGAAGAGCATTTTCAAGGAAAAAATAGATACGGGAGAACTTCAACTAGGCACTGAGGGAGTTCACAGAGACCCTCTCCCAGTCAGAAGCTGCACACTTTCTGGGGACTCTGCTAACAAAACCGTGCAATATATGATGGAGCGTGTATGTGAAATTCTTTATTTCTCCAAGGCATTGCGTAAAGATATATTTACAGCTCTCAATCGCATTATGTCTGGAAAGCGGCTGTTTTCAGTCAGAGAAGCTACTCCTAAGCCCTAATCTCTCTTAGGAGGCGCTGTTGGAAAATTCAACTGGGGACTGCTGTCAGCTTCCCACCTGAAGAGTGTCGAGTTTAGCAGCACACTGATTGACGCATCCTCTGACTTCAATGTTGTCACCATCAAGACTCTGAAAGCCGCAAAGGTCCCAAAACAGGAAGCCGTTCACTGTCCAACCATGATCAAAATCTCGGAAGGGGAGTCTAGAGACGCTTATGAGTACATCAATCTCGAAATCAAGGTGGGAGATGCTCTAACGCACTCCAAATTTCATATTTTCAAAGAATGCCCAAATTATGATATGGTTCTGGGGCGCTCGTGGGTGCATGGCAATAAAGCAAAGCTGGGAGTATGTCCTTTACCAGTGTCTATACCCGAAAGGATTTCCAACAAGCCATCCAACCCTGAGGATTATTTGTTTCCGTATCAACAACTTTCCAATGTGACCCAATTGCCTAGAGAGATCCCGGCGATGTACGATCGTAGATTCCGAACCCAAGTATGTCTTATTGAACAACCCTTTCTGCAATCAGTCACTCCTCCTTCCGTTAAGGGCCGGAGACTTGACCCCATCGTCAACCCAGCCGTCACTAGGAGATGTGAATGGGGTGCTGGGCCTTTCGAATATTTTATTAAAAATTTAGAAGCTGTTATAGTCAAAGATGGGGAATCTAAGAATCAAGTAACGGTGCAACGCTCAAATCCATTTCAAGTTGAAGATATAATAGTAAGGGTTGCTGCCCAACCTGCTCCACCAAATTATCCAGAAGATGAGCCATACCTAGTAGTAGAAATTATCTTGGGAGGCTACTGCAAACTTATCAATGCTGACAAGATAGAAGGCGTAGTAATACACGCAGGGTGTCTTAAACCTTTCAATACCTAAGACGACACGTCGCCTTTTCCTTTAGCATTTCCCTTTTTCATGTAATATTTGTAATTCCTCCAAATGACTATACCGCTTGCATTCATAATTAGGATTTCATTTTTATCAGTTAATCGAAACATCATTTCATCACAAAACCATTACCCATCAGTTCAAAACCAAAAAAAAAAAAATCAAACCATGAAAGAAACACCTTACATCTTTCAGTAAATACCTAAGAGGGGAATATGTAAAGGAAAAAGAAAGAACAAGATATTTGATTGAAATCATCAAGCAGCAACAGATTCTTCTCGGAAAGCACCTTACGTATCCCGAAGAGCATCCTACTTCAACATCAAGACGGTTTCTCAACCACCACCTTTTCTGACTGACGTGATCCCTAAAGGAGGTTCTGTCCACTTCATTATGCAATTTTCGGATTTTGAAAATCATTTCACGGACCGAGAAGCAACGAATCTGAAGGTGGCGCACGTACCCAGTGACACTCCAAGTTCGCAATTACTTTTTCAGAAATCACGTTGCACATGCCGTCAATTGAAGATAGGGCCTCTCTCATCCGTTTAGCCCACAATATGCGTCTTATTGAGTCTGTAGATTCGTGGCAAAGCTCCCATGCTTCTACATTCCTAGCCGGCACGCCACAAATCTTCAAGAAGCGTGTAATCCTCAAGAGGAATATCAAACAAAAGGTTGGTCGAGCCATAATTGTTATTTTTCCCTACTCTAAATTGCTGTTACTAGCATTACATGTGTGGAAATATTATTTTGGAAGAGGCACCTCTTCCCATGAGAATAAAACACAGGCTTGCCAGCCACTACTATTTGTGTGCTGTCTTCGCCATGCCACCTCAATAGAATGGGAAGAAGTCAGATTGCAAAATCGCGTTTTAGGAATGAATATCATGAACACAGGCTACCGAAGAGTGCTACATCTAAAGTTTCAAGATATTGCGAGATATTTCTAAGAATTTGGATTTCTTAGTCGGGAGATTTCATTCATTCATCCAACTGGAAACATAAAATCATGAAAGCAGCATGAATGAAGAATTATTATATGATGAAGCCCTGGCTCTAGCCGCATGAAACAAAATACTACTAAACATCAAAGAAGTATCATCAACGCCAGGGTCAATGGCGCCTTCACTGGAACCCTCTCCAGAAGCCGCTTCAACATCCTCTCTAGAAGCCGCTTCAACATCCCCTTCGGAAGCTGCATCAACGTTCTCTTTGGGAACTTCTTCAACATCGTCTTCGGAAGCTACATCAACATTCTCTTTGGGAACTTCTTCAACATCCTCTTCGGAAGCTGCATCAACGTTCTATTTGGGAACTTCTTCAACATCCTCTTCGGAAGCTGCATCAACGTTCTCTTTGGGAACTTCTTCAACATCCTCTTCGGAAGCTGCATCAACGTTCCCTTTGGGAACTTCTTCAACATCTTCCTTGAAAGCTGCACCAATGTTCACTTCGGAGCCCGCTTCAACATCTTCTCATGATGTCGCTCCTCCTACACACTCTTTGGAAGTTTCCCCGACATCCTTTTCAGAAACTTCTTCAACAACCTTTTGAGGGTATTCCGGTTCGTCCATGTCAGAGTCGAGGATTATGATGCCGTCATGAATAGGGTGTTCATTTTTATCCAAGAGTTCATGTTCACCCGAGAGCTGCTCATACTCTACCCTCCGGCGCTTTATCCAGGAAGCAAACCTTTTAGTCCTAGCACTTGTTGGTTGAGTTGCTTCACCGCGCCTCTATTTTTCCTCCATGCCAACCGAAGCCAGGAAAACTTGGACACGCTCTCAGACGATGCTCAGATGTACAAGGGACTTGGAATGCAGTTTGAAATACCAACCAACCGTCTGCCTGATCTACCTGGGGCCAACCGACATCATGCTAGGGGAACGCTCATCTGGACACCTCGTGCCATGTTCCAAGGACAAGCCGACCCACCTCTCACGGTAACATATGTCTACTTTGGCTCATAAGTTTTATCTTTATTTGTCACCATCTAGTGCTTACCCCGCAACAATGTCACTGTTACGTACTAAGCAGGGGACTTAGTGTTGATGGTGGTTTTTCAGTTCAGGGCTAAAATTATGAAACCCTGTACTTAATGCGCTGTCATCCTGCAAATGAACAAAAGCCATTTAAAAAGTGATGAGTGCATAAACCTCTTCGCTCACAGATGTATTGAGTAATTCAATATATTTGTATATATATATATATATATATATATATAATTCACTCAGAATGGTGCATATAGCAATAATCCAAATATTCTATGAATTTTATTTTCCACCAGCATTATTCACTAATGCATTGCCCGCCTAGTATTTTCCTATGCTATGTTCCCCAGCTGAACTCTCAATATTGGCATGACATGACGATTAATGTTCACTCACAGCGGAGTAGCACGAATCTCCCGAAGTGTCAGTATTGAGATTTGCATGAAAACACTCGCACAGGCTGCACCATTTTATGATAAAGAGATTTTCGTGTCAACGCGCTTTTTAATTAAAAGTTAGCATGATCGACACGCTCAAATTCCTTAAGGAAAATCTAGATTGTCCATGTCAGTCTTAAAGAGCAATCCCGGCCACACGATTTGGCCACACAATTCAACAAGCTTAGCCTCTTCCTAGCGGAACTAGGCAACCTCCATAATATCCACCGGCGGGTCCACCAGCTTCCCAGCCGATCGGATCCCTTTAGTTCACCCACAGCACCCCTGATCGCTAGCCAAAAACAAGGTGATCGCGCTGCGAAAGAAAAACTCAAACGAGCTAGATCGATCATAACGGTATCAAAATCATCACATCCGTCCAACTTAGCCAGCCAAGTTGGACGGCTTAGATCGTGTTTCAGACTATCAAAGAGGCGCCAACATGATCGCCGGCGGCTCATCTCCATCCCCAGCTCATCGAATTACATGCGTAGATCTAGAAGCACGTCGAACCGCTTTCCCAAAGTAGGGCGATCGCAAGCTTATAAAACCCAAAATTGAATAAGCGGCGTTACGCAACTGCCGCAAATCGATCACGGCCGTCCATCTTCGCCAGTCTAGTCGGACGGCCTAGATTTAATTTCAGAAGGCCAACGAGATGCTTGCACACTCACCAGCAACCCATCTGTGCGTATACCTAATCGGCTCTCCGAATTAGTGGAAAACGCCACAAATCGTTTGGCCCAATGGTAGGGTTTCCGCACGGCTTCAAACCCTAAAATACAATCAACGGCAGCATACAACTGCCGCAAATCATCTCGTCCGTCCAAATTCGCTAGCTTGGTCGGACGGTTTAGATCGAATTCTAGATGGCGAATAGGGTGACGCCGTGATAACCGTCCACCCCTCCTCCACGGGGAGCGATAGACCAAGTGGTAGCTCACCCATAGGGTTCTCAAACGATCGCCAAAAGGTGGACGGTCATGCTACTTTTTTAAGACGTTCAATTCGCGACTAATTTGAACGAGCTCTAAAACAACGATGTTTCCTGCACATCGATTATTTTCAGCTGCTTGTTAAAAAGCGATGCTTTATAAATATTGATTTCACAAATAATTTTATTATTTGACCTAAAAGCATTATGTGCTACTTTTTGCGGCGAGTCTCACGAATTGACCCATTTACTCGAGACATCAAACATGTCACAAACTGGGGGATGCTCACTGGGGTACTGGTCTAGCGGTTTACAGCGTGCGGCGTGCAATGCGCCCATTATGAGAAAGTGTCAGGAAAGGACGGACGGTTAACAGTAATGAGAGTAGTGGGTGAAAGTGAGACTAGTATTCCCCCGTAATGGAAACGTGGTGATCACCACTTTAGATTTTTAGATTTTTATTCTTTTGTTCTTTTTTACGTTTCTTGGGTATTTGTCTTTTTGTTGCAGGTTTTGAATCACAGAGGAATTGGAGACAAAGACCTGGAGGATTAAAAGCTAGACAAAGCGAAAAGAACGGAGAAAAGACGAAGATATTTTATTATATTTTATTTTTTTAATTAGATTTTATTTATAATTTTAGATTTCATTTTTAGAAATTGTAAATAGGACTTTATTTTTGTAAATTTTTATTTTTGAACCTTTTTATTTTTGGAATTTGGACTTGGACATTATTATTTATTTATTTTAAAACCCTAAGGAAGGGTAAAATTTTAAATATACACTGTTTGCAGGGAAGGACGACGATTACGATATCGTCTCGGCCCCTCGGGTTCGTACACTGACAAAGGAGTCAGTGGCCCGAGTCGACTACAACCGTTTCATCGCCCGTCTGGTACGGGGGGTAAGCTTCTAAACACCCGCGAATCCCCTGTCAGCGGGTTTACTGTCTTCCTCAAGGTGCATATATGTTGAGGTTTTGAATACGGACTTTAATTTCCTAGTAAAGGGCAAGGCCAGGCCATACAAGATAAGGGTTCGGATTTCATCACCGTTCTCTTCTTGCCCTCCTTCGGAACACATAACCTACGCTAACCCAAGCTTAAAATACTTATTAGAACGAGACCGATAGGGTAACGAGCTTATAGGAAAGTCATTCAAAGGGAAGTATTGGGTATCTTATTAGCTTAACTCAAAAGTTCAGGAAGATTACTATGAGTCGACTAGAGCCGCCCTAGCGGGAAACGTTGCCAAAGAGGTGGGGGTATCAAAGCTCCTATGAGCTTCCCCTACTTCTCTTCGACTCATTTTATTCGGATCGATCTAAAGAGGTTTGCTAAAATAATACCTAGTTGCCTTTTGGAGGAATAGAAGCTGGTCTAGAAACAATCTAAGGGAGCCATCATGCTTTTTTTTGCTAGATTCAATAGGTTTGATTTGGTCGAGTCAGCCTTGTTTGTGATTGTGTAGAATTCCTCTGTAGATTGTATTTTCGGGGTGATGAATCCTTTTCAGGAGACGCCACCTGAGATGACGTTACGAGACTATAAGCGTAGAAATTCTCATTATCAGGAGACGTCATCTAAAATAACTCTTGGTGAATATATGCATAGGCAACGGGTATGGAGTTTTTGCTCCACAAATGGTAAGTGAAGAATCACCTCTAACTATATATGAGAAGTATTACAAACACACACCACTTAGTTTGGAACTAAGATTGAGAGTTCTAGAATGCCAAAAATTATATGCTGATGATGATGAATCTTGTAGTGACTCTCTGTTCCAGACAGATGATATAGATGACCCTGTGGATGCTTGTGTGGATGATTTGCCTAATTTCATAGATGAATCTATCCCACAAGATCATTCACCCGACTTAGAGGTTGTTTCTAGACACCTAGACTTCCAAAAGTTACCTAATTTAGGGTTAGAATTGTGTGCTTCTAAGGTTTTGTTGGATCACTTTGCATCCAAATACGAAGAGGACTTGCCTATTCTTGATATTGTGCATGAGCTAATTGATATTTCTCCAGTCCAAAGGGTATCCCCATATTATGTTCTTTATGTACTTCCTTGCGAAGTAAAAACCAAGTTTTGGGGTGACTTTTTCTTTTTGATAGTTTCACCTTCTTTAGGGAATCATGACATAAGTGTGAAGCTGTCATTTGTAAATATTGTATATTGGGTTGATCCCCAAATTTTCAGGTTATTAGTTTATGGAGATCCTTTATGTATATTCCAGTAGGTAATTCTATTTTCTTGTTTTATTTTTATTTGTTTATTTCGCATATTATGAATTTCCCATCTTAATTTTTACGTTGGATGACTCAATTACATTGAGGACAATGTAATGTTTAAGTGTGGGGGAGTGGTTAACTTTTTACTTTTTTTTGTTTTTTTTCCAGGAAATTTCTTGCAATTTATGACCAGCTGTTGAGCGGGTCTATTGTAGGTTTGCAGGTATATTATGACCAGCTGTGGAGCAGGTCTAAATAAAAAAATAAAAAAATATATAGAAAAAAATAATAAATATGACCAGCTGTGGAGCGGGTCTATTATTTTTGTTTTCTTATGACCAGCTGTTGAGCGGGTCTATTATTTTTGTTTTCTTATGACCAGCTGTTGAGCGGGTCTTTCTCTATGTTACACAAATGACCAGCTGTTGAGCGGGTCTATTCTTTTGATTCACATGACCAGCTGTTGAGCGGGTCTCTCTTGGTGTTACGCAAATGACCAGCTGTTGAGCGGGTCTTGAGGTTTTGCTCGAGGACTAGCAAAATGTAAGTGTGGGGGAATTTGATAAGCATGTAAGTGTGACG
>JAJJMB010001155.1:0-13079 GCA_023531105.1 Papaver atlanticum | reverse complement strand
CGTTCAGGAATTGTTTTAGGGCATATCGTATCATCTAAGGGTATAGAGGTAGATAAAGCCAAAGTTGACCTTATTAAAACTTTACAGGTCCCAAAAACCGTAAGAGATATTAGGTCATTCTTAGGGCATGCAGGTTTTTATCGTCGATTCATTAAGGATTTTAGCTTAATTTCTAGACCTCTTTGCAATTTGCTTGCAAAAGATGTTAAGTTTGTCTTTGATGATGCTTGTTTAGAGGCTTTTGAGAAGCTTAAGACTTTACTCACTACCGCCCCCATAGTCCAGGCACCCAACTGGAACCTACCCTTTGAGATCATGTGTGATGCTTCAGATTTTTCTATTGGTGTTGTGCTAGGTCAGCGAGAAAACAAATTACTCCATGTCATTTACTATGCTAGCAAAACTCTGAATGATGCCCAGTTGAACTATACTACTACGGAGAAGGAACTGTTAGCCATTGTGTTTGCCTTAGACAAGTTTAGATCCTATCTCTTAGGTTCTAAGGTTATAATCTTCACTGATCATGCTGCTTTGAAGTATCTTCTTTCCAAGAAAGATACAAAACCTAGATTGATTAGATGGATCCTATTGTTACAGGAATTTTCCTTAGACATTAAAGACAAAAAAGGTGTATAGAATGTAGTAGCAGACCACTTGTCTAGGCTTGTTGTGGATACCCCTTATGATTCCCCGCCTGTTAGAGATAGTTTTCCTGATGAACAACTATTTTTTGTTACCCAATTACCTTGGTATGCGAATATAGTGAACTATCTTTTTACTGGTCAAATGCCCCAACATTGGGGTAAACAAGATCGTTCTAGATTTTTAGCTGAGGTTAAACACTTCTTTTGGGATGATCCTTATTTGTTTAAGTATTGTCCAGACCAGATTATTAGGAGATGTATACATGAGATTGATCAGTCAAGTATTATTTCCTTTTGTCATGATCATGCTTGTGGGGGTCACGTTAGTGCTAAGAAGACTGCTGCTAAGATATATTAGTGTGGATTCTATTGGCCTTCGTTGTTTAAAGATTCCCACAGTTACTGTGTTACTTGTGAACGTTGCAAGAAATTAGGAACCATTTCCCGTAGGAACATGATGCCCTTGAACCCTATTTTAGTTATTGAAGTCTTTGATGTGTGGGGTATTGACTTTATGGGTCCGTTTCCTAATTCTTTTGGTAACCTATACATCCTTGTCGCTGTAAACTATGTCTCTAAATGGATTGAGGAGGTTGCGTGTAAAACCAACGACCATAGGGTCGTAGTCCAGTTTTTGAAAGAGAATATACTTACACGTTTTGGTACGCCGCAAGCTATAATTAGTGATGGAGGTTCACACTTTTGTAATAGACCATTTGCTCTTTTAATGAAACAGTATGGTATTACCCACAAAGTAGTTACCCCATATCACCCACAGACTAGTGATCAGTTAGAGGTCTTCAATAGGGAAATTAAGCGTATTTTAGAGAAAACAGTTAATTCCAATCTGGTCATTGAGGCTTACTGATGCCTTATGGGCTTACCGTACTGCGTTTAAGACACCCATTGGAATGTCACCTTATCGTTTAGTGTTTGGCAAGGCATGTCACCTGCCTGTTGAGTTACAGCATAAAGCCTATTGGGCTATTAAGCAGCTAAACTTTTCACTTGACAAGGAAGGAGCTCACAGAAAGCTCCAGCTCAATGAGTTGGACGAGATTCGTAGAGATGCATACGATAGTACTAAGGAGTATAAGAACAAAATGAAACTTGTGCATGATAAGAATATTTTACGAAAGTCATTTTCTCCAGGTCAAAAAGTTCTTCTGTATGACACTCGTTTGCATCTATTCCCCGGGAAGTTGCGCTCTCGATGGACCGATCCTTTTGTGGTCCGTACTGTTTTTCCTCATGGAGCTGTTGAGATCGAGACACCGGATGGTAGTAGTTCTTTGAAGGTTAACGGTCAGAGATTGAAACCCTTTTTAGAGCCCTTTCCTACAGGTGATGTTGAGGAGGTCCCTCTGGAGGACCCTGCTTACCCTTGATTGACCATCGAGATCATTGTATGTTGTATATTAGTTTTTGATTTCTCTTTTCACCCAGGTACTATCTTTCCAACTTCTCCTCGTGTTATTTTCGGTACTGCTCTTTCATTAGAAACATTGAGGACAATGTTAGATTTAAGTATGGGGGAGTGATTAACTTTTTGTTTATTTTTGTAGGAGTTTCTTTATCATATTATGACCAGCTGTTGAGCGGGTCAAAAAAAAAAAGATATTGATATGACCAGCTGTTGAGCGGGTCTATTCTTTTGATTCAAATGACCAGCTATTGAGCGGGTCTCTCTTGATGTTACACAAATGACCAGCTGTTGAGCGGGTCCCTCTTGGTGTTACCCAAATGACCAGCTATTGAGCAGGTCTTGTGGTTTTGCTCGAGGACTAGCAAAATGTAAGTGTGGGGGAATTTGATAAGCACGTAAGTGTGACGCATTTTCACCCATAACTACATTATCTATGACTCATTTTATTTATAATAAAGTTGTTTTAAGTCTTTTCTAGGGATAAGCTCTTGCGGCAAAAAATTGGCTCGAAAAGTGGTGTTTTACATCCAAGGATAGAGTACTAAAGGCACCTCAGAAATGCACCGGAAGCACCCAGAAATACACCGGAGGAACCCCGAAAGAAGTGTTGAAAACACCCCAAAAAAAAGTCTAAAGGCACCCAAGGGACATTTGTTATTCGGACTCTCAGTTTGGATAAGGGGCACCTCAGTTGGGCACCTGCTTTTCGCACCCTCGGTCTGGTTAGGGGGACACCCTTCTTCATCGTTTGAAAAAAAAAATTTGGCGGGAAAAATTCCAGTTTTCTGCGGAATTTTCTGTTGGATTTTTTGAGGAGTTTCAGTGAGATTCAATCACTGATTTTGATTGGGATGAACGTGATATGCCCAAACAATGGTGGTATGAGTGTTTTAATGCGTTCAGTTGGGCTGGATATTCGTTGGGAAGAAAATATGCAATCTCGGAGTACAGCGTGCTTAAACATGTGTTGATTGAGTTTTGATAGAGTTTTGTTGTTGCAGAAGTGTGGAGGAATCAAACAAGGAAGTGTTGGAGCGTGTATACTGCGAACAGATGCGTGAGAACATAAAACAGAAAAGAAAATATTCTTGAGTTAATGGTTGGATATCGAGAAGATTTTTGAGTTATTATGGGAGATTCTTGGTGCAGTTGGGTATATAAAGAGTGTAGGAGACTCATAGAAGGGGCAGAGAGAATAGGGAGACGTTTAGAGCATAAAAAAATCGAAAAAAAAAAGTTACAGGAAGTTGCTGCTTTCTGCTGGTGAAGAAGGTACGAAGAACATAAGACCCTTAAAGACCGTCGTTCTTCAACAGTGCCAGTGACGGTATTCCTTTATCGTTTTCTGTAACAATTGATTTTGTAACAAATATAAGTGTTACAAAACCCGGTTTTTATCATTTTTTCTCCCATTTCATCATTTGTGAACCATTTTTGAGCATTAATAAAGAAGAATTTTGAGCATGTTTCCATGATAATGATGAGCTAATTATCACGTAATCAAGGCACGGAGGAAGCTATTTATGCATGAATAATTGGTAACTATTCTATTTTTCTCTAATTTGTATTTTATAATTCACTCAATCACTACTTTGTAGAATTTTAATTGTTTGCATAATTTTTCCTAATTAGTTGTGATTCAATTAGATAGGTTATACTTTGGTTAGATAATCTATGTTTAAGGGATACAATTAATGTTTGAGAATATGCTTGGTCATTTGTGAATTTAAGAAAAAAAGATTTTACAAAATAATTAGAGTTTTGGAATTTTTACCATCATTCATTCATGTGTAATAGTGGAATCTAGTGTCTTGGTTATTTTCAATCTTGAAATAAAATTTGGAATTAAACTTTCTCTATTTTTAGTTTAAATAAGTCTAAAATCAATTGCTTTCACAAGTCTTACGAACCTTTTACTACAACAAAGTTGAAATCACATCAATTTTTTGCGCCGTTGCCGGGGACTTGTTTTTAAGTTAGAGTTTTTAGATTTATTTATTTATTTTTAGATTTTTATTATTTTCTCTTTGTTCTATTTTACGTTTCTTTGGGTATATTTCTTTGTGCTACAGGTTTGGAGTTTGGACCGAAAAGAATTTAAGCCAAAGACTTTGGTGACTAAGAGATTAGGAGCCAAAGATAAAAGCTAAAAGAAAAGGAAAAGAAAGGCAAAGATTTTTTTTTTTATTAGGTTTTTAGATTTTTTTTTTTATTAGGTTTTTAGATTTTCTTTATATTTTATTTTTTTAGAAATTGTATTAGGATATCTTTTATTTTTGTAATTTTTTTCTTTTTTTTCTTTTGCACTTTATTTTTGAACTCTGAACTGTAACCTTTGGACATTATTATTTTATTTTTAAACCCTACGGAAGGGTAGTTTTTAAATATAAACTGTTTGCAGGGAAGGACGACGATTACTATATCGTCTCGGCCCCTCGGGTTCGTACATGACATAGGAGTCGTGGCCCAAGTCGACTTCAGCGGTTCTTCACCCGTCTGGTACGGGAGGTATATTTTTCGAAACACCCGCGAATCTCCTGTCAGCGGGTTTACTGTCTTCCTTAAGGTGAATATATGTTGAGGACTGAATACGGACTTTAATTTCCTAGTAAAGGGCAAGGACTGGCCATACAAGATAAGGGTTCGGATTTCATCACCGTTCTCTTCTTGCCCGCATTAGGAAAACATATCCTACGCGAACCCAAGCCTAAAATATTGACTAGAACGACCTATAGGGTAACGCGCTTAATAGGAAAGTCGTTCGAAAAATATTGGTTGCTCTTTTAAGCATACTTTGAAATTCAGGAAGATTACTGTAAGTCGATTAGAGCCGCCTTGTAACCCAGGGAAGCGTTGCCAAAGAGGTGGGGGTATCAAAGCTCCTCTGAGCTTCCCCTACTTCTCTTCGACTCACTTTATTCGGATCGATCCTGAGAGGTTTGCTTAGATTGTAACGAATTCCTTTTCGAAGGATTAGAAGCTGGTCTAGAAACAATCTAAGTGGAGCCATCATGCTTGTTGTTTGCTAGAAATTTTTAGGTTTGTTTTGGTGGAGTCAGCCTGCTGTGTGTTTGCTTAGAACCTCCCTTCTTTAGGATTTTTATTTTTATTTTATTTTTCTTAGTGTATGCAAAAATCGCTCAAGTCCATTAGTGAGCGTGCTTGGAAAAGAGACACTTTTGGCCGTTTGATTAGTGACGAGCCTAGAGGTATTTCTGTTGAAGACGGGGAGATCGAAGACTCTTCTTTGGAGAGCCTTGTTTTTGGAAACTTCAATTTTGAGAATTTAAGTCTTAGTGAGGAATTCACCCTTAGGATTTTTTACTGTGCCAACAATGACAACTTTGAAGGAGTACATGTACCCAACTAGGACCAACCGACCATCGTGCATTAAGTTGCCAGCCTCTACGACTAGTTATGAGTTGAAACCTGGTATTCTTCAGATGATCCCTATATTCTTAGGGAAAGATGATGAAAACCCTTACTTTCACATTAGGGACTTTGAAGAAATTTGTGGAACAATTAATATTAAAGACCTTAGTGATGAAGTCTTGAAACTTAGGATGTTCCCCTTTTCCTTGAGAGATAAAGCCAAGACCTGGCTGAACAACCTACCATCTGAATCCATAAAAACATGGCAGGAACTTATTGATGCCTTCTATTTTAAATTCTACCCTAAGCATAAAGCTGCAGCTGTTAGGCAGAAAATTAGTACTAGTGTTCAACAAGAGGGAGAATATCTTTATAGGTTCTTAGAGAGATTCAATGTTCTCTTATCCCAATGTCCTCACCATGGGTTTGACAAAATGAAACTAGTAGGGATTCTTTATGATGGTTTAGACTATTCGACCAAAGCCACGGTCGAGTCTTTGTGCGCTGGTGAGTTCACTAGTAAAAATGCTAATGATGCGTTTTCCTTCTTAGAAGATGTCGCTGAAAAATCCCAACAGTGGGAGTCTTGTGTTGAACCCTCTAAAAGACTCTTGATCAATAGAAGTAGCACCAATGTGGTTGATACAGGCTTTGGGTCTGATGCTAAGTTTACTGCTTTGTCTAGAAGGTTAGAATCTTTGGAATTGAATCAGTCTAAACATAGGTCTTTTGTTGAACCTGATAATAGGATTAGAGCCTCTCAAGTCTCTAGTTGTGGAATAGAACCCAGTAACTCGTTTTGGGAAGGTCAGGATAGTGAAGAGCAAGCCCATGCTATCTATAACAATGCTAGATTTGAAAACCGTCAGAAGTTCGACCCTTACTCAGAGACCTACAACCCTGGTTGGAGAAACCATCCTAATTTCTCCTGGTCTAAAGGACAGAGTCAAGGCCAGTCTAGTAATTCTCAGCCTCCCCCAGGTTTTGGTTATAATAAGAACCCTTCAGGTCAAGACCAGCTCCAGAACCCTTCTGAGAATAGACTAACTAACTTAGAGGAATCTTTTAGTTTATTAAAAAGGAGCCAGGACATGTTCGTAAAGACCCAAGAAGTATTACTAAAGAACCAGGCCAGTTTTCAAGAGGAAACCAAGCAGAATTTTCAACATAATGCCAAGTCTCTTGCTAAGTTAGAACTTCAAGTTAGTCAAATGGCTAAGATTCTAAGTGAGAGAGATAATGGGAGTTTTCCTAGTCAGACTCAACCTAATCCTAGAGGAGTTCATGAAATCGGAGGAAGATCATCTGATCATGTGAATGCAATCAAAACCCTTAGGAGTGGTAGAGAAATAGAAAATAAGGTTGCCATGCCTGATAGTGAACATGCTGTAGTTCACCCTTCTGAATAAGAAGCTGAAGAGATTGATAGGACCTCTAAGGAGACTAATAAGGCCCCTGATAAGCCAAACTTTGTTCCCAGAGCCCCATTCCCACAATTGCTGGTACCAACTAAGAAGGAGTCCACTTTTAATGACATTTTGGAGGTTTTTAAGCAGGTAACTATCAACCTTCCATTATTAGATGCAATTAGGCATATTCCTCCTTATGCCAAGTTCCTTAAGGACTTGTGTATGCGAAAGCGTAAGCTCGATGTCCATAAGAAAGCCTTCCTAGCTAGTCATGTGAGTTCTATTATTCAGAATACTAATACTCCTAAGTATAAATACCCAGGTTCCCCTACCATTGCCTGTACAATAGGGAAATACCGTGTTGAGAAAACGCTGCTTGACTTAGGAGCCAGTGTGAACTTACTCCCATACCATGTGTACCTTAAGCTAGGACTTGGTGAGATGAAACCTACCCAGATAACACTTCAGTTAGCTGATAGGTCCGTAAAAATTCCTCGTGGTGTGATCGAGGATGTTCTTATTGAGGTCGACAAGTTTATTTATCTAGTGGATTTTGTTATCCTAGATACCCAACCTGTCCCTGACCCAGAGAACCAGATACCGGTAATTCTAGGTCGCCCGTTTTTAGCTACATCTAATGTGATCATCAACTGTAGAAACAGTATTATGAATTTATCTTTTGGTAACATGACCATTGAGCTGAACATTTTTCATATTAGTAAGCTACCCTCTGAACTAGATGACTCGAGCATATAAGAGGTCAACATGATAGGAACATTAGTTGAGGAGTCATTACCAAACACTTTGTTAGAAGATCCACTATAAAAATGCCTAGCCCACTTTGGGATTGATTTTGATGATGATAATGTGATTAATGAGGTGAATGCTTTGTTAGATTCAACCCCTTTGTTGGACACTAGCAATATTTTGAAATCTAAGTTCGAACCACTACCAGTTTCTGAGTCTACTCTAGTTCCTTCGTTAGGAGAGCCTCCTAAGTTGGACCTTAAACCATTACCAGATACCTTGAAGTATGTGTTTTTAAGCCCAGCTGAAACTTTACCTGTGATTGTAGCATCCAACTTGGATAGTGATCAGGAAAGTAGGTTAGTAACCGTCCTTCAAAACAACAAGGAAGCTTTAGGATGGACCATAGCAGACATTAAGGGTATAAGTCCCACTGTTTAAAAGCATCAGATTTATTTAGAGGAAGATACCAAACCTTCTAGGGAGATGCAACGTCGACTAAACCCTAATATGAAAGAGGTAGTTCGAACCGAGGTTCTTAAGTTGTTAGATGCAGGCATTATCTACCCTATTTCAGACAGCAAGTGGGTCAGCCCTTTTCAGGTTGTCCCCAAGAAATCCGGTATTACTGTAGTCCATAATATGAACAATGAATTAATCCCAACCCCAGTGACCACGGGTTGGCGTGTTTGTATTGACTATAGGAAATTGAACAAGGTCACTAGGAAGGACCACTTTCCCCTTCCTTTCATCGACCAAATGCTAGATAGATTAGCTGGACATAGTCACTACTGCTTCTTAGATGACTACTCCGGATATAATCAGATCGTTATTGCCCCTGAAGACCAAGAAAAAACTATTTTTACCTGTCCCTTTGGTACCTTTGCGTATAGACGCATGCCTTTCGGGCTTTGTAATGCCCCTACAACTTTTCAGCGTTGTATGATGAGCATATTTTCTGACATGGTAGAACGGTTCTTAGAGGTCTTTATGGATGATTTTTCAGTATTTGGTTCATCTTTTGATGAGTGCTTGCATCACTTGTCATTAGTTTTGACTAGGTGTAAGGAGAAGAATTTAGTGCTTAATTGGGAGAAATGTAATTTCATGGTTCGTTCAGGAATTGTTTTAGGGCATATCGTATCATCTAAGGGTATAGAGGTAGATAAAGCCAAAGTTGACCTTATTAAAACTTTACAGGTCCCAAAAACCGTAAGAGATATTAGGTCATTCTTAGGGCATGCAGGTTTTTATCGTCGATTCATTAAGGATTTTAGCTTAATTTCTAGACCTCTTTGCAATTTGCTTGCAAAAGATGTTAAGTTTGTCTTTGATGATGCTTGTTTAGAGGCTTTTGAGAAGCTTAAGACTTTACTCACTACCGCCCCCATAGTCCAGGCACCCAACTGGAACCTACCCTTTGAGATCATGTGTGATGCTTCAGATTTTTCTATTGGTGTTGTGCTAGGTCAGCGAGAAAACAAATTACTCCATGTCATTTACTATGCTAGCAAAACTCTGAATGATGCCCAGTTGAACTATACTACTACGGAGAAGGAACTGTTAGCCATTGTGTTTGCCTTAGACAAGTTTAGATCCTATCTCTTAGGTTCTAAGGTTATAATCTTCACTGATCATGCTGCTTTGAAGTATCTTCTTTCCAAGAAAGATACAAAACCTAGATTGATTAGATGGATCCTATTGTTACAGGAATTTTCCTTAGACATTAAAGACAAAAAAGGTGTATAGAATGTAGTAGCAGACCACTTGTCTAGGCTTGTTGTGGATACCCCTTATGATTCCCCGCCTGTTAGAGATAGTTTTCCTGATGAACAACTATTTTTTGTTACCCAATTACCTTGGTATGCGAATATAGTGAACTATCTTTTTACTGGTCAAATGCCCCAACATTGGGGTAAACAAGATCGTTCTAGATTTTTAGCTGAGGTTAAACACTTCTTTTGGGATGATCCTTATTTGTTTAAGTATTGTCCAGACCAGATTATTAGGAGATGTATACATGAGATTGATCAGTCAAGTATTATTTCCTTTTGTCATGATCATGCTTGTGGGGGTCACGTTAGTGCTAAGAAGACTGCTGCTAAGATATATTAGTGTGGATTCTATTGGCCTTCGTTGTTTAAAGATTCCCACAGTTACTGTGTTACTTGTGAACGTTGCAAGAAATTAGGAACCATTTCCCGTAGGAACATGATGCCCTTGAACCCTATTTTAGTTATTGAAGTCTTTGATGTGTGGGGTATTGACTTTATGGGTCCGTTTCCTAATTCTTTTGGTAACCTATACATCCTTGTCGCTGTAAACTATGTCTCTAAATGGATTGAGGAGGTTGCGTGTAAAACCAACGACCATAGGGTCGTAGTCCAGTTTTTGAAAGAGAATATACTTACACGTTTTGGTACGCCGCAAGCTATAATTAGTGATGGAGGTTCACACTTTTGTAATAGACCATTTGCTCTTTTAATGAAACAGTATGGTATTACCCACAAAGTAGTTACCCCATATCACCCACAGACTAGTGATCAGTTAGAGGTCTTCAATAGGGAAATTAAGCGTATTTTAGAGAAAACAGTTAATTCCAATCTGGTCATTGAGGCTTACTGATGCCTTATGGGCTTACCGTACTGCGTTTAAGACACCCATTGGAATGTCACCTTATCGTTTAGTGTTTGGCAAGGCATGTCACCTGCCTGTTGAGTTACAGCATAAAGCCTATTGGGCTATTAAGCAGCTAAACTTTTCACTTGACAAGGAAGGAGCTCACAGAAAGCTCCAGCTCAATGAGTTGGACGAGATTCGTAGAGATGCATACGATAGTACTAAGGAGTATAAGAACAAAATGAAACTTGTGCATGATAAGAATATTTTACGAAAGTCATTTTCTCCAGGTCAAAAAGTTCTTCTGTATGACACTCGTTTGCATCTATTCCCCGGGAAGTTGCGCTCTCGATGGACCGATCCTTTTGTGGTCCGTACTGTTTTTCCTCATGGAGCTGTTGAGATCGAGACACCGGATGGTAGTAGTTCTTTGAAGGTTAACGGTCAGAGATTGAAACCCTTTTTAGAGCCCTTTCCTACAGGTGATGTTGAGGAGGTCCCTCTGGAGGACCCTGCTTACCCTTGATTGACCATCGAGATCATTGTATGTTGTATATTAGTTTTTGATTTCTCTTTTCACCCAGGTACTATCTTTCCAACTTCTCCTCGTGTTATTTTCGGTACTGCTCTTTCATTAGAAACATTGAGGACAATGTTAGATTTAAGTATGGGGGAGTGATTAACTTTTTGTTTATTTTTGTAGGAGTTTCTTTATCATATTATGACCAGCTGTTGAGCGGGTCAAAAAAAAAAAGATATTGATATGACCAGCTGTTGAGCGGGTCTATTCTTTTGATTCAAATGACCAGCTATTGAGCGGGTCTCTCTTGATGTTACACAAATGACCAGCTGTTGAGCGGGTCCCTCTTGGTGTTACCCAAATGACCAGCTATTGAGCAGGTCTTGTGGTTTTGCTCGAGGACTAGCAAAATGTAAGTGTGGGGGAATTTGATAAGCACGTAAGTGTGACGCATTTTCACCCATAACTACATTATCTATGACTCATTTTATTTATAATAAAGTTGTTTTAAGTCTTTTCTAGGGATAAGCTCTTGCGGCAAAAAATTGGCTCGAAAAGTGGTGTTTTACATCCAAGGATAGAGTACTAAAGGCACCTCAGAAATGCACCGGAAGCACCCAGAAATACACCGGAGGAACCCCGAAAGAAGTGTTGAAAACACCCCAAAAAAAAGTCTAAAGGCACCCAAGGGACATTTGTTATTCGGACTCTCAGTTTGGATAAGGGGCACCTCAGTTGGGCACCTGCTTTTCGCACCCTCGGTCTGGTTAGGGGGACACCCTTCTTCATCGTTTGAAAAAAAAAATTTGGCGGGAAAAATTCCAGTTTTCTGCGGAATTTTCTGTTGGATTTTTTGAGGAGTTTCAGTGAGATTCAATCACTGATTTTGATTGGGATGAACGTGATATGCCCAAACAATGGTGGTATGAGTGTTTTAATGCGTTCAGTTGGGCTGGATATTCGTTGGGAAGAAAATATGCAATCTCGGAGTACAGCGTGCTTAAACATGTGTTGATTGAGTTTTGATAGAGTTTTGTTGTTGCAGAAGTGTGGAGGAATCAAACAAGGAAGTGTTGGAGCGTGTATACTGCGAACAGATGCGTGAGAACATAAAACAGAAAAGAAAATATTCTTGAGTTAATGGTTGGATATCGAGAAGATTTTTGAGTTATTATGGGAGATTCTTGGTGCAGTTGGGTATATAAAGAGTGTAGGAGACTCATAGAAGGGGCAGAGAGAATAGGGAGACGTTTAGAGCATAAAAAAATCGAAAAAAAAAAGTTACAGGAAGTTGCTGCTTTCTGCTGGTGAAGAAGGTACGAAGAACATAAGACCCTTAAAGACCGTCGTTCTTCAACAGTGCCAGTGACGGTATTCCTTTATCGTTTTCTGTAACAATTGATTTTGTAACAAATATAAGTGTTACAAAACCCGGTTTTTATCATTTTTTCTCCCATTTCATCATTTGTGAACCATTTTTGAGCATTAATAAAGAAGAATTTTGAGCATGTTTCCATGATAATGATGAGCTAATTATCACGTAATCAAGGCACGGAGGAAGCTATTTATGCATGAATAATTGGTAACTATTCTATTTTTCTCTAATTTGTATTTTATAATTCACTCAATCACTACTTTGTAGAATTTTAATTGTTTGCATAATTTTTCCTAATTAGTTGTGATTCAATTAGATAGGTTATACTTTGGTTAGATAATCTATGTTTAAGGGATACAATTAATGTTTGAGAATATGCTTGGTCATTTGTGAATTTAAGAAAAAAAGATTTTACAAAATAATTAGAGTTTTGGAATTTTTACCATCATTCATTCATGTGTAATAGTGGAATCTAGTGTCTTGGTTATTTTCAATCTTGAAATAAAATTTGGAATTAAACTTTCTCTATTTTTAGTTTAAATAAGTCTAAAATCAATTGCTTTCACAAGTCTTACGAACCTTTTACTACAACAAAGTTGAAATCACATCAATTTTTTGCGCCGTTGCCGGGGACTTGTTTTTAAGTTAGAGTTTTTAGATTTATTTATTTATTTTTAGATTTTTATTATTTTCTCTTTGTTCTATTTTACGTTTCTTTGGGTATATTTCTTTGTGCTACAGGTTTGGAGTTTGGACCGAAAAGAATTTAAGCCAAAGACTTTGGTGACTAAGAGATTAGGAGCCAAAGATAAAAGCTAAAAGAAAAGGAAAAGAAAGGCAAAGATTTTTTTTTTTATTAGGTTTTTAGATTTTTTTTTTTATTAGGTTTTTAGATTTTCTTTATATTTTATTTTTTTAGAAATTGTATTAGGATATCTTTTATTTTTGTAATTTTTTTCTTTTTTTT
>JAJJMB010001146.1:0-13351 GCA_023531105.1 Papaver atlanticum | reverse complement strand
GGAAATTCAACTAAATAAAACCAAATACCTTGATCAAATGCAAAAAATTTGACTTTAAAATTATTATATTAAATTATATTTATACAAAACTCAAATCTTTAATCTTCTCTATCAGAATTGAAAAATCCTCCGCTTTTCTCACAACGAACAAAACTAGTTGTGTTTTTTTTTCTTCCATAATATTTTTATTTCTAAGTCTTCATATACTACCAAGTTAACAACTAAATATATTACTCAAAAAAAATTTAATTTTTTTTTGCATATGAACTTTTTAACGGATATTATCCTATAGGATAGTACCTTTTCCGTATCCGTTTCGTTAAAGTAAGAATATCCGATAAGGTATCCGTATCCGTTATCCGAAATTTCGGATAATATCCTAACGATTCGAACGGACTCGGACGGATATCGAATATTCGGTTATCCATTGACAGCGCTACTTGACAGAGAAAGAAACACAGTCCAGGACAAAATTGGGACCTAATTGCGAGAATGCACCATTTGAAGGGACCAAAGTTAAAATAACACTTCTTTTTAAATAGGACATATATGAGACAAACTCACTTATTTGTTGATCCAAACCGTTGTTCCACTAACAAAGTCCAATCTCGCCACAGAGGAGATTTGAGAAAATGTTTTTTTTTTTCTTTTTTCTATTGGATAAAAGGTTTTTATGAGAGCATCAAACTCTAGAGTTAACCTCAAGTATGAGAGTCAAGCTCTTGCAATTAGGCTAGCCCAGTTCAATCCTTTCTTAGTGGCAGTCGTGTTTTTTTTTTCTTTGTCTCGATACAAAATAAATTTAGTATTACCGTTGTACTATACCGAAGAAAAAATACAGTGGAACCTTACCCAACTTTCCTTGCATGATAATGCTAGTTATAGGTTAATATGAGCACCTACTGATACACTGCCGCTGCCTTTACCTAATATTCAAAACTATTAGGTAATATAGTTCACAAATTGAATCATTATCTTTTCAATTGACATTTTAGTCAAATGGAAAATCAAGTCATATAACACTTCAAAATTTTCAAAGGATTGAAAAATCAGTCGTGAAAGAAACCAAATTTAACAGGTTGAAATATGGACTTGTAAACAGATGAACAAATCATTTAATTTTGACCAAAAAAATAAATAAAACTTTTCAATTTTATATTTGGTTTTTCATTTGGTTTACTAAAAGATTATATGTTAAACTTTTTGACAAAGAAAAAGTCTCTTGACTTCATTCTCAAGTAGCTGAACTTATGTTGTCATCTTTATATATAATTTGAAAATTGTAGGATGATAATGATGGTGAATTTATGCCTAATACTACTGTGAAGAGACGTATGCTGCCTAATACCAGTAATCTCCAACTAGATTTATTTAATTAATGTACTTGAAAGAGGGAGATCATGGTATTGGGATCTCTGCTGAGAAGAGGTAATAAGTCCCGGCAACCATATATACATATGAATTATAAAAATCAGGTTATAGCGTACCGATATAGGTGATGTTTCTTAGAAGAATGTAGAACTTCAGGAGCATATCACCAAAACAATGCTTAAAAAAAAAAATCACCAAAAAAAAATTTAAAAAATTTTTGAATTTATTGCCCTTTGGGTTTCATAAGAAAAATGAACGTCAAATATAACGATTGTTGAGTGTTTTTTCAGGACTATATAATATGTCGTGACAAAAGGTATACGATCCAAAATATATCCACGACTTTCTATGCATGCTGCAAATACATAATTTCTTTATTTGACAATATCTCTTCATCTTTGACATTGTTCTCTGTGATTAGGTAGATTCTTGAAATAAAAATATATTTTGTGTGTTTGATACTTTTTATTTTATTATTAGATGCAAAAGACCTTTGTATCATTTTATATAATTCATATATATAAGATACCATTTATTATAAGTAAAACATTTGCTTGATTTTGATCAATCTCCATCCAACATCATTTTCCTTGCAAAAAAAATCGCGGTCCAAATACAAATGCCCGAGGACAACATTGAGATATGAGGTGTGGAACTTACATCAAAACCACTCCATCTATCATTTCTCAATAATTGAAAGTTGAGAAATCCAGAGACCTTTTATATAAAATACTTTATTTCCTAGTTTAGTTTCTGTGCTGGTATTTTACACGACTGTTAAATGTGGGTATTAATATTGCTGCCGGGGCAAGTACCAATATATTATATATATATAAGACAAGACAATCCTGATTATTGAATTTTTGAATTTACACTAGCCCTTATAATACTGGTACCCGTTTATAGCGCTCAGGTATTTTCATGTGGAAGCCGGTAAATTACATCTCATGAACTGACCGACCAACAGATACGTATGGCAACAGTCTTTTTCCATAATAATGTCATCACGGATAAGATGGATAGGTTCAGCAACTAAGGCCATCCCTATCCCCTATTAGTAGGGAAAAATCTAAAAAAACAAGTCCTATGATCTCTCATCTCCCTATTTAGTAGAGATATCTATCCCTTCTCTACATTTCAAAGTGGATCACATCTGATCCCGCTTATAGGGAAGGAAAATGACATGGAAACTGTGTAATTAAATCTTGTTTTACGGATACTCAATTTCTGTTTTTTAGTTGAAACGGATACTTAGTATCTGTGACTTTTTACACGGAAACTAAGTATCCGTTTCTGGGTTTTTTAGTTTTACCCTAAAACTTTTTTTTTCATTCTTTTGTTTACTAAAACTCTTTTTTTACCTATTATATCTCATTTTTTTACTTATACAAATATATTCCAACGGGAAAAAAAAAAAGGGAAAAAAATCGAAAACTGGATATCCGTTTGACACTGTTTACACGGAAACTGCAGTGTAGAGAAGGGATAAAAGCACATCATAGTGAGGTTACCTTGTGACCCATATCCCTTCCCTACATTTAGGGGATAGGGAAGGGATTTCCCCTACCATAGTGCTTGGCCTAATTAACTTATTATTTCTTATACACTTACACGCGATAATATTAATACCACAATCATTAAATTAGTATGATGACAGTTTTATGCTATTGTGATGTAATTTTGTTATATTACGGATTAAGGCCAACTACTGTGTTTTTTATTTTCGAACCATGCAAATAATATAAAATCAACTACTGTGTTGTCTGGTAGCTCATAATTTCTCATCTTACGTAGGCAGTTGAAGAAAAATATTTAGTACTCATAATTTTTTTCTTTTTTCTTGCTTTTTCTATTTTATCATTTTTTTTTTTGATCGGCAAAGAAGAGGAAATATTGATCAAAAAATAAGAGGGTATAAAAGAATTATACCACCCTTAGTTACAAAGAAAAGAAACAAAGAATAAGATGGTAACAGACTACCAAACTTATTGAGATGAAAAATACACTGTAAACCAGTTCCTTATAATAGCAGTTGCATCCACAGACTCAAATTCCTTTATTGCTAAAGACCAAATATACAAGCAGCAAACTGCTTTGTTAATAAGAGCTCTGGCAGTGTTGTTCTTGTCATTAAAAGCTCTGGCATTTCTTTCCTTCTGCGGACTCCACATGATAGCTGCTGGAATTAAGTACCATATTGCAGTGCATTCCTTACTGCTCTGAACAAGACCCCAAGCTTGCAAATTGAAGTTATATCAGCTGGCATGGAGAAAAACCAGTTCAAATGACACATGAAGTCATTCTAGACCTGTCTAGCAAAGGTACAATGGAGTAAGAGATGAGATGAAATTTCATCTCATCACAGAACAAACAACCTTGTAGGACATCCATACCTCTTCTTCTTAATAAATCTCTAGTTGGCAATCTGTTGTAAGCCAATAACCATAAGAAGAACACAATCTTAGGAGGACATTTAAGCTTCCAGATAAAATTAAAGTATAATGTTGATAGAACAGTTATTTAAAGTATAATGTTGATAGCAATATAGTCCATATCGGCTGAGATTTTTGCCGAGATATTCGGTCTCGGTCTATGGCCAAGCTGAGTTTCTTAATCTCGAGAAGGCGAGCTGAGATACGACCAAAATCTCGTATAGACAAGTTATTTGACGCATATATTATGGATTCTTTAAAACAAAGATCCCAGATTTCACCGAGAATCTACCCTAAATAAAGTTGTTTAGCCGGACACAAGATCGAGACCCGAAATTCATGAAGGTGATTGATATTAATGCATCGCAAGTAAGTGCAAAAAAGGTACAAAGACTCACTTTTTAGGGATACCTTTTACAAATTAAGGAATATTGAAAAAACAAAATAGAGACATTTTAAAGTAAAATGAAGAACCCCTTATCTATTTATTTTTTGTAATGGCTAAACAACCCTTGTACATTTAATTTAATTTTTAAAATATAATTATTTATTTTCTCAGAGTTGTCATGGTAAAATGAAGAATACCATACTGATTCTAGACAGTCAGCATGGAAACGGATGAACACCACCATGTCAACTGTTGTAATATTTTTTTTCAGCAAAATCAAGGTTGATCATGTCGATTCGGTCCAAAATTTTAACACTGCAGTCGGCACGGCCAACTTTTTTTTCGATTGTATACAGTCGACATTGTTTATGTGATGAATGGCGATTGTTGTTGATGAAAAACAACATCAGCATGGTATTGAACAAATATACAGTACCCATTGTATATCGTCGGCATGGTGTTAACCAATTATCTTACCGACTGTTGATGGTGTTTCCAAAAAAAATATAAAAATAAATGCATATAAATTAAAAGAATTTAAGAAAATAAAAAAAAATATATATATAAAGGGTATTTTAGCGTTTTTATAGTTTTGGCACACCATATTATGGATGCGTAATAAATCCTTATTTAGAGCAGTCGGTTCCTGTGAAATACCATATGGAAAACTAAGCACTCTGCTACCAGAAGTTGGGAATGAAATCTTAGATCAAAAGAAGAAGAGGGCTAGGTCGGTGTATCGTATGATCGTTGTCTTTCGCTCTTCAAAAGCCTAGCTACCTGGGGAAAAGAAGGATATCCCAAATATATTTAACCTGAGTATCCCCCAATTTATGAGGGTATTCCCAAATGTGGGTTCATTTGCAACTTGTGGAATGTTCAATGCCTTCATGTTGCATTTTCCTCTATTGCCATCAAAGCAATAGTTTCTCTGGTAATTTGTATTAAAAATCCGGATACAAAAAACTATTTTGATTTTCCATAGACTTATGTAGTTCTATTATAACGTTCCCTTTGAAGTCTTAGAATGTCTTTGACAATCAAAAGAAGAAGCACTAGTTGTAGCTTTTAGAAGCTAGAAGCAAATTTATTTATTTATTTTTACCAAAAAAAAAAAATTTTAATTAAAAAAAAAAAAGTTATTACAAGAACCTAGATGGGAGCCTAGCAAAAAGTTGGGCTCCAACACCTTTTTGAATAGCTAAACCAATTCTAATAAAAAGAAAGTTACGAACATTAATATTTACATCATGTCTAGCTATGTAGTGCTTCAAACGTTTCAAAAATTCAATAGTTTCACTACCAAGTTCACCTAAGGTAGTAAAAGCTAAGGTACCAAAATTTTAAACATTGGATCTACATACATCAAGGTACTTAACCTTCTTGCGCTCAATGGCTTTAGCCAAGGCGAGACCCGATGTAAAAGCTTGCACACCACCCCCAGCAAAAGGGGAAACCCCATTCACATCAAAACACGTATTCATCCCAATTGTAAACCAAGATGTCAACCGGCCTAGCATCGCCACCATCATGAGAAAGAAACCCCAAAGATGCCTCAACTCGAGAAGGTACACTCGCTCGGTAACAAATATCCGCGAAGGTATCTCTAACAAGATCATGTCTAAACTTAATACCAACTTCACTAGCACAATGAAGTGCATGATCACCATACACATCCATATCCCTATTGCAGCAAAGACAAGAACTGTTAACAGCAAACAAAGGAATACCAAGTCTATAACCAAGCACTGCACAAAACTGACGTGGCCCAATTTTCTGTCCAAGTCCATCCGCTGGAATAGCAAGAAGATAATCCTGTGCATGTGGAGTTTTATTGCACTGCCACAATGCTAAATCACACCTTGACATATTAAAAAGAGATTACATTTTCTTAGTCACACCTGCAACGTACTGAACTGCCAGAGCATGTATAGGATGGGGGGCAGTAATGAGATTGCAACACTGTGACGATGTAATACCGCTAACCTGAAGGAAATTTTCAAAAGAAGTTTGATATGCTAAACCTTTTACCGGAAAGTCTGAACCTTGTAGTATATTCTCCTACAGGTGTAAGGTATGTGAACAGGATGCCAAGTAACAATACTGCATAGTATCAAACATAGAATAGATCCCTAGGCCACCATCTCGTATAGGTAAAGAGACAATCTTATGTTGTAACAAACCATAACCTGGACCATCACCAGACACCAATTCCCTCATGTATTTGGACAAATATGTATCAAAAACATCCTGAGAAGCTTGCACATAACAAGGAGCAGTAGTACGCAAACTAAAGTAAAGTTTAGACACACCTGCACAGTTTCGAAGAAGCAACAATTCACTCTGTGGATCGTGTAGTCGATGAACAACATCCATTAACTGAGTAGTCTTGTGCACTTTGTCAAGAACAAGCTGACTGCAGAAAGAAGTATCCAAACTTACAGGACCACCAAAAAGTTTAACCCCCACAGATGGTCGTCCAATGTCAGCTGGAATAACACCGACCTGAGTACTCCTCTCATCAAAAGAAGGACAAAAAAGTTCAGTTTTCTAAATGTTTAGATAAATCCCTATAGCAGCAGCTTCACTCTTGATGATGTGAAAAGCCTTAGAGACCATCATTGTATCTCCTATGATGGTACCATCATCTAAGTACCAAGCCTGTAAGTCAAGTTTGCATTGCTGAGATATTTTCAATACAATGGGATGCAATGTCAAAGTGAAAAGAAGGGGATCCAAAGGGTCTCCTTGCTATACACCCTACGAAGAAGACAAAGTGGAAGAGCCATAATACAACTTGGCAGGCGAGGCATAACAAAAACCCATCTATATAGACTAGGGCATTTAAGTTGCACTGCACACAACATGGATGATCTGTCTACTAGATTAAAAGCATTTATAAAGTCGACCAAAAGCATGGACATGGAATTCAAATTACGTTTCTCATCTAAGATACGGTTTACAGAGTGTAAAATAGCTTTATCTCCACATGGTACACCTACACCGAATTGGAAATCTTTCAAATAACTTGTCATGTCCTTGCTTACAGTAAAGGCAACGACTTTAGAGACTAACCTTCTCCGTATAGTACTGACAGCAATAGGTCTAATCCCGCCTCTAGGTTTAAGCAAAGGTGTAAGAGGGGCACTGGCGATAAACATACCAAGTTGGGAAGGGCAGTTACAAGCTAAAAGGAGATTAACAATAGAAGTGATGGAAGCTAGAATATCATATGCAACAGCTGCAGCAGGCCCACTAAGTGCATCGAGAAAATGTTGAGCATGGAGTCCGTCTCTGCCACATGAAGTACCCTTGGGAAAATTTATAATCCTGCTGAGAACAATATCTGCGCTAACAGTTGCAGCAACAACTTCATTAGATGTAGCAGTCAAAGTAGGCGGCAGTGCAAAAGGATGTTTAAACTGCAAATCTTCCAAAGTCTTATCAGATAAGGGAGCTACACCATTGGAAGTAAGCACCCTAATAGAAGCAGTATATGAACCCTGACTTAACTTCCTTCTACAAAGTATAAGATTGATATCCACTTGATTATCTTTAGGAGTGAAAACCCTATGCTTGGTAGAATTATCATGCTCTGCCAAAAGATCCAGAATTAAGGAAAAACAACCGTCTGTCTCACGTCATTTAGCTAAGGCATGATTTATAGAAGCAATTTGTAACCTCTTACGCATACCGGATCTAGCCTTACATTTAGAAGTGTAATTTCCCTATATACATATCGGGAAAAGTAATAATTTAATCCAGCATGAAATGTCTAAGGGAGTAAGTATCACTACAAGAAAAGCGTCCATTTACAACGGACATATTACAATGTTACGCCAAACGTTGTAGATATGTTAGCCTTCCACAATGTTTTCACATTAACAACATTGTTGAATATCATGCATATAATTTTACAACAACGTTTCTTCAAAAGCAATTAGAACCATTAGATTAGTATTGGTTTTTACACGTGACACAAGTGCTAACCTTTCGATCTTCCTTCTGTGTTATAAACCTCATTTTTGGTTGCTCTCTTCCTTCTCTCCATCTTTATTTCTCCTTTACAGAGAATACAAAGAATGATCTAAAAAAAACCCAATTCGATATATACTTTTCCCCATCAAAATTAATAGATCGAAAGGTTACTTCATAGATCTGGTACTCTATTTTCTGGTTGCGTGGTGGATTGATATATTTTAGACTTGCCTCCAGTGACCTTTGATTGCTTGACTTTGTTTTGTCTCAAAATTTTAACTCCTAATCTCAGCAACTTATGTCAAAATTGTTATAGAAACATTGATTTTGGTAATTTCTAGTTCAGTAATCTCAAGTGTGCTTGATCTGTATATTTAGTTTAGTGAAGTAACCTGTTGATCACCACTTCACTCTGCACAGATGCAATTCGAAGTTCAATATAACCTGGCTTGAAGCTTTGACCTCATTCAGTGTATTTAGTTCTCCATTTCGGCAGTATCTGTTTGCTTACATGCATGTGACCTTGTTTTTACAGGTGGGTAGTGTCCAAGTTGTTCCAAAAAAGATTAAGTTTACCGAAGATTAGGACTACAAGGGACATTGTGCAATTTGTGGCTATGCGTCAAGCGCGGAGTGAGTGTAATAAATATTTTTAAGATGAAACTTATTATGGACATTGTTATTCTGTCTGCAGTATACGAGTCCCTTCCATGACCAAGATTTGATCTTTCTGCATTTTCCGAGTTTTGTACAGGGAGACTATTTTCACTTTGCAAGATCAACAAGGACCATCAACACAGGAACCATCTCGACACATATCTTTGAATTTTGAAGTTGCATATAAAACCAGGTCTAAAGCGTAATGCAAAGAACGAAATTACATTTTAAATAAAGAAGCAAATACATTATAGATTTAATGTAAAGAAGCAAATACATTTTGAGGAAATCAAATATACTAAATTTGCATGTTTTGTTATTATTTCTCTAGCTATTTATATATATATATTTTAATCTTAAAAATATTTCCACAACGTTTTTAAAATATTGTTGAGGCTGCATCTTATAACGGTTCCTGCAATGGAATATAATTATTGTCATTATGGTCAAAAATGACAATAAAACAAAATCGTTGTGGAAATGGTGAGGCTTTTCACAACACGCAGGTAGACAACTTATGCAAAACCGTTGTCATACCAGTTCGACAACGGTTTTTCTGTTGTTACTAGGGGGTTTTCTTGTAGTGTATAACTTTGCCCGTTGTTTGTTTGAAAGTCCTAGAGAAACTTAGCCTACATTTGATGGGTATATGTCTAATAGTATGGAACCGAGCTTGAAAAACCTTATCTAATAAGTCAACATCAAGACATGACATACTATGAACATCATCAGTTATATCTTCATCAACACAATGACTTACCTCATCAAGTGGTTTAGTAATACCATGGATAAGGAAAGATGCCTCCCTGCCATGAAGAGGAGCAGAAATTGCATCACCGTCATGTGACTTGCAGGGCTTACTCCAAGCTTGGAGACGCATACACTTGGTGCACAACCACATTTTTAGTTGTAAAAGAGCTTCTTCCCATAAAGCAAAGACAACATCATTCTGCGAAATTCTGTCCATGCATCTATCATGTTCAGCACCATGGACTAAATGTTTATCTTTGATGTGTGGGAAGAAAGAACTCCTTACCAAACCCCTTCCTCTCACACCATTTTTGCAACCATCAAAATCCCTGAAAAGGGCACTGCAGATAACTGTCAGTAGTTTGTGAATCAAAAACTTGAGATATGGGATTCAAGCAGTGCTCCTGGCTAGACCTAGTAACTCTAAGCATAATGATTCAGAAAATAAACAACCCCCAAAAACGTGAATTAGAGATAAGTGGATGGGAATTCAAGATTTCACACTAATGAAGCCTCAAACTACCATACAACAGATCCCTAAAAAAACACCTTCACAGAGAGTGAGAATTAGACAAAGCTTCACAAACACCTGAATCAACAAAAAAAAAAAACTCCAATCCCTAATTGAAGCTACACAGAAGTAAAGCAATAAGAAAAAAAAATCCCCAATCACTGAGAAGAAGATGAAGAATTGAAAAACAATACAACACCACACAAACCACTGTAATAATCTGCGAAAAACACCCTCAAAACCCAATTAAAAAGCAACACAGGAGAGTTGCAAACAACACCCCCAATTACTGTGCTACACGAAACCACCTTCTCTGAACAAGATTGAATAATAGAAGAAAAATAAATTCATACTCCTTAATCCTTCCTTCGACCAACGAAAAACCTCAGCTACCAGTCACAAGCCACTAAAACAATTTTCGACAAAAACCCCCTCTTCTCAAAAACCCCAATTGAAATTTCGAATCTTCAAAAATTTCTAAAGGGAAACCCCAATCCAGTTTCTTCACACTTCTGAAGAAAAACCACAACCCCAAAACAATCACAGAAACCCTAGAAAAGAAAGGAAGCGAGAGAAAGAAAAATCAAATCACAAAACCCTAATTTCGAATTTTACAACGCTGAAATTCAATCTACAATCACTCACAGGGAATAAAAAAATTGGATGATGGAAAAAAAAATCTCAAGAGAAAGAAAAATCGAGAGGACATACAAATCCAAAACCCTAATTCCGAATTTTATAACGCTGAAATTCAAAAATTAGATACCAACCCTAATTCCGATTTTTTTTTTTTTTTTTTTTTTTTTTTTTGTACTTCATAATACATTATTTGTTTTCTGAAATCAACAAATTGGATACCAAACTAATTTTTGACTATTGTGTTTATTATACGGTATCTATTCCCTTAGAATGGTGGGGGCAAAGGATACTATGCAGATGGAGTAATTGATTCTGAAGCCAGAGAGTGCATGACTGTTCTGGAGGCATGAGCTGGATTGAGGGCTTACATATCAATAAGATTCATCTCATCTCACTCTGATGTAGTTGTATAGTCTATCAACTCTGACAACGTTAACGTCTCTGACAATGTTAGCATCAGATGTGAGAATAACAAATGTAAAGGTATATAACATCTTCTTTCTTTTTTTAGTTTTTGGAAAATTCTCTTTTGTTAGAAGAGATGGTAATAGTATTGCTAATACCATTTCTAAGAAAATTAGGAGAGAAAAACTAGTCATTGAGGAGTATCATGATTACACTTCATGAATCCGGTTTCTGTTAAATAGACATATAGATCCCAGACCTATCGACTAGCTTTTTAATAAAACTTTATGTTTATCTAAAGAAAAAAACAACATTCCCATAGAAAATTTAGATCATACTAAAAAAGAAAGACTACAAAAATATTAGAGTAACAATTACATCCTCATAAGCAAGTAAAACACCTGGTTTAATTGGGGGCCCAAAAACTAATTAGGGGCCTCACACTAATTAGGCACCCCTTATCCCATTTTTTTTAAATGGCTAAACTACCCCTGCATAATTAGTGTTAAAAATTAATTAATTTTAGTTAATTATATTAATTAGTGTGGTTAGATTAAAATCAGGTTTTAGAGTTAGAATTGGATTTATTTATTTTTGGGTTTTTTTGAGTTAAGAAAAGAAGAGTATGTTTTAGAGAAAAACTTAGGGTTTTTAGAAATGAGTGATTCAAGTGGGGGAAATGATGTTGAGGAAGGTTCAAATGATAATCATCATTGTGATGTTGGGGAAGGTTCAAATGATAAGCATCATTGTGTTGATGGTATTGTTGTCTTAAATTGTCTATATGGTGCTCTAAGTGGTCAATCCATAGACACTATGCCACAACTCAGAGAAAGATTCGTCAACGTCGAGGGGTGTATTCCCCAACAACTCTGCAAAGTCGTCAATGAATTGGCACCAAAGTTGACGACTCAAACCTGCAACTTTTCCAGGTTATGAAAAATTGTCAGGGTAGTACGATAAACCATGACGACTCTAAATTTACACATAATTGGTAAATGATGACTCTATGATAATTGGTAACGACCCTCAAGTTTTAAATGACGGCTCTACAGGACTTAAGTTGACGACCCTTTCATTTTTTTGGACAGAGAGGCTGTTTGTTTTCCACCTAGAGTCGTTAACGTTTAAAAATGGGTCGTTCATAGAGGATCGTCATATGTTTATATAATATGGTAACGATTCTAATCTAGGTATAAAAAATTGGCATACCAGAATTAGGGTCGTTATCTCCCACATCATATACCCTAACGATTTTTCATAGTCTCTACATGCATATGAAAAATCGTTAGGTTTTTAGGCTTTTGGGGTTGACGACCCTCTTACTGTAACTGAAAATTTTCAGTTAAAAAATCTAATTTTACCATCAACACACCAAAGATAACGCAAAGAGCAAGTAGATTAGTGGGGTTTAGTTCACTTACTTTCTAACGACGATCAGTCGATGAATTTTTTTTTCTTTTTCAGAAATTGAAAGAAGAAAGATTATACTCCTTTCATTTTTAGAAAAGAGATACTATCACCTTTTTTAGTTTGGCCTATTTTTAGACTAAAATGATAGTATTTCTTTTCCAGAATCAGAATGAGTATTGAAGGAGAAAATATTACAAAAAAAAAAAAAAAACTGAGAGCAAACAATTACATGCTCATAAACAATTCACAGCCGCTCCATATGAAACTGGAGTTAACAAAATCGAAAGGATCTGAATCACAACACCATAAAACCATAGTATGGTTTATCAAATCAATATTATCAGCAGAACTTTTATGTCTTGCTCCAAGGACACGGTCGCACTTCCTTTGAGTTGAGCACCCACATGGACGACTTCACCTGTCCCCTTACATAATTTAAGGCTTTACATACGTAAGTAGACAATTTTGCTTGGGAGTCGGGACAACGGATATGGCGTTGATTAAAGCACAGAATAGCATTGCTATCTGTTCATTAATTATGTTCTCTTAGTCGGCATTCCAGGTCACTGATCAGATATTAATTTTGGTCCTTTGAAAGATAGTGAGAATGGAGATGTGTCCTAGGGCTGTCAACGGTACCTATCGAAACGGATATGGCCTCTACCATATCCGTTATCAATAAGATTATCGGATATCTGATATCCGATAATATCCGACGGATATTCAAAAAGATTTTTCGTATCCGTTCCGATAACAATGTCGGATATCCGATAATATCCGGTAATATCCTATAGTAATTCATTATAA
>JAJJMB010001133.1:161506-189757 GCA_023531105.1 Papaver atlanticum | reverse complement strand
TGCTAAGTGCAACCGACGATGCCTGCGACAGTGAGTTAGGATTTTATTTTGTAGTTTTAATTTGCTCGGGACTAGCAAATAATAAGTTTGGGGGTATTTGATAGGCACATTTATGTGTCTATTTTAATCTCTATTGTGTATAATGTTAGTACCCATTTTTGTACTTATTTTGGTATTTTATCTCTTTGTAGGTGTTTTTGGAGAAATAAGCTTTTGTGGCGAAATTGGCTCGAAAAGTTGATGAATGCAACCCAAGGGACGAGTGTTATGCGGACTCCAGCAACGGATAAGGGGCGACCATCGGATAAGGGGTAACCTTTCCCCTTCACGTTCAAATTCTGATTTTGGGCGGGAAACCAAAAACGTGAAGGTTGTTTTCTGGCAGTTTTGGTGGAAGTGATTTGGAGGAGTTTGAGGTCGATTAAACCTCTGATTTTCATAGGGTAGACTACTTATGGGTTTAGGAATCTAACATAGGTGTTGAAATCGATTAAACTGGGTTCAATCGACGGGTTTTGATCTCAACAGAAAAATATGGAAAGTCACGTGTGTGACTTGTTTTAGGAAATTTTAGAGAGATTAAAGGCAATATTTTCTTCCCAAAGCTTAATATATATCTAAGGAAGAGTTTAGAATCAAAAGGAAAGCTCAGAAACGCGTGTAAATCCTAAAACAAGAAATTGCCGCAACTTTGCCGTGAAGAGAAAGAAAGAGATTTCGGAAGATTTTGGAGAGATTTAATCGCTCTTTTTGATATAAATAGATTGTTTGGGTCATATAGAAGGGGTGTCGAGAGTTTGGGGGGCTTAGAAGGGCTGAGGAGGCGAGAATCATAGGTTTACAGGCCGCTGCTGCTGCTGTTTTCTGCTGGTGCGGAGCTGAAGAACACGAAGAACATAAGACGCACACTGAACAGTCGCGAAGAACACGAAGAACTTTGACCCACATCTAACCGTCGCAGAAGCAGTCTTATACTCTAGTTTATTAACAGCACTTCAGTTGTATCGGTGATTCTGTAACGCAATAAAAGCGTTGCAGATTCGCTGTATTATTATTTCTCTTCAATAAAAACACCTTTTGAGCCATGTTTCTATCTTTTGAGCATGTTTCTACCATGAGGAGCTATTTATATCAAAAAGAGCGATTAAATCTGATAGACGCATTTATGTGTCTATTTTCATCTCTTTTATGTATAGTGTTAGTACCCATTTCTGTACTAATTTTGGTATTTTACCCCCTTGTAGGTGTTTTTGGAAAAATGGGCTCTTGCGGGAAAATTGGCTCGAAAAGTTGTTAAAGGCTCCTGGGAGGACATTTGCTATTCGGACTCTCACTTTGGATAAGGGGTAACCCATTTTCAGGCAGCTGCTAAGCACAGACCGAGACTGGATAGGGGGAGGACAAATTTCTTCACGTTTTCAAAAACAGAATTTTGGCGGGAATTTCTTCCTTACACAGGCGATTTTGTGGATGAATTTTTGATCGATTTTTAGGGAGATTAAAGGGCTGAATTCGATTGGGTTTGTTCCTATGGACCTAACAGGCGAGGTAAGGGTGTTGGAATGGATCCAAAGTGGCTAGAACTCGAATTGGAAGCGAAAAATGGTTAAAATATCACGTTCTATTTTTGGGAAGCTTCTTGGTTTATTTTTTAGAAATTTACGTGAACAAGAGGAAGGAAACTCTTATTAAAGACTTGTTTCTATCAAGGGAGGAGTTTGGACAGCTTTTATTGATCGAATGCACGTGAAACAAAAAAAGAAAAGGAAATATTGTAACGTGCTGTGGAGGAAAAAACCAAGTTTATTCTCGAATTTTCCCTGCTCTACTATGTATAAAAGGGTTGGTTAGGGTCCTGGGAAGGAAAGGAAGAAGTTAGGGGAAGTTTAGAGCCTTAGAGAAGCTAGAAAAACCATTGGAAAAAAATCGGGTTCTGCTGCTGCTGCTGTTGCCGGAGAAGACGAAGAACACAGAACAGCGGAAAAAGTAAGTTGCAGAGGCAGACTTATTTTCAGTGACAACGAGTTACGGTCGCATCATCCTGCAGTCACCGAAGCTCTCAGCAACGATTCCGTCCGCTATATTAGACTTTCAGCGACTACAGTATACCCTTTTCTCCCTTGTAATCAATTTTTGAACACCAAAGATGTATTTTGAGCAAGAGATTAATATGAGGAGCTAAACCCCTTAGCCGAGGCGACGGAGGAAGCCATTGTTCCATGAAAAGTGGTATAATTCTATTTTTTATTATTTATTGCAATTATTTTACATGATTTTTTGCATAGAATTTAAAAGAAAAATTGGTTTTTATTGAGTAGTTGTGAAGTGTTTTGATGGGACATGCTTGGTTTTAATACTTTTGATGTTTCATACTTCGTGCTTACAATTATTACTTCAAGAACCAAATTAGAGGCAAATATTAGAATCACTTTAAAGAAAAATATTGCATGAATATTGATTAGAATTTATCAAATAATTGGTCAATGGTGAAATCCAGAGTCTTGGTACTTTCTTATTATTATTGAAACAATTTTATTTAATTTTCAAAAATCCTTCACAAGTTCGAGCATCGAACCTTTTCACCACTATCTTTACTACAATTAAAACTCACATCAGTTTTTGTGGTTCCATTGTCGGGATAAATAAACTTGTCGACCTAAAATCACAGGTATCTGGTTCTCTAGTTTATTAACAACACTTCAGTTGTATCGGTGATTCTGTAACGCAATAAAAGCGTTGCAGATTCGCTGTATTATTATTTCTCTTCAATAAAAACACCTTTTGAGCCATGTTTCTATCTTTTGAGCATGTTTCTACCATGAGGAGCTAAACCCAAACACTGGGATGACGGAGGAAGACGAATATCATACTTGGGGTAATTTTATTAATTCTTTTTAAGACTTTTGCATTAATTTTAATTGAAAATATGATTTGAATTAATTGGTTGTCATTTAATTTGATGATGTATGCTTAGCTTAGGTGTTTTGATACATCATGCTTAGGATTTACAATCAATGTTTTGAGAATCTACCTTGGCAAAAATAGAGTCCTTGTTTTTCTTGAGCTAAAATTGTCAAAGAATTAATAATTGAACCTTATGTTTTGAATTCGGTGGAATCCCGAATCCCAGTACCTCTCACCATTGTTTAATATTTTTGTATATATTTTTATTAAATTTAAAAACTCGAATCTTCACAAGTCCGAGTGAACGACAACCTTACTTACCACTTTAAAATTACATCATTTTCGAGACACAGAAAATTGATGAGTTTTTTTAAATAGGGGTGTTGATTTTTTCCATTTCTGGTGAAGCATTTTTAGAGACAACATTGACCATCATCAGATCGCTACAAACACAGACTTATAAGGTCTTTAATGTGTTTGCCTGCTCCGATACCAATTGAAAATGCTGGGGTCTAACAACCACACCCAACAATTCGTTTGGAAATTTGAGAGGACTTACTCCGATATACTTTCTAGAGAATCAACTAGACAGTCAGACTCAATCTAGAGAAAAGTATATACAAAGAGTTTAATATTTCTATCTCTCAATACAATCTGCAATCATCAAATAGAAATTTGCATGCCCGATTGAATAAGAGAGAGGTAACTTGAATGGTACCAAAGACCAATGTTCAAGGATCAATCAATTTCAATCAACAACCAAAGGTTGGATTTCCTAATTGATCGATTCAATGCACAACCTGTGATATTTCAATTATATAACAAAATATAATGTTGAAAAGAAATAACACAAACACCATAAGTTTTATTAATGAGGAAACCGCAAATGCATAAAAACCACGGGACCTAGTCCAGATTGAACACCACACTGTATTAAGCCACTAAAGACACTAGACTACTACCAATGAACTTCAGACTGGACTGTAGTTGAACCCTAATCAATCTCACACTGATTTAAGGTACAGTTGCGTTCCTTACGTCTCTGATCCCAGCAGGATACTACACACTTGATTCCCTTAGCTTATCTTACCCACAACCAAGAGTTGTTACGACCCAAAGTCGAAGACTTGATAAACAAATATGTCTCACACAGAAAAGTCTATAGATTAAATAAATTTGTCTCCCACAGAAATACCCAAGAGTTTTTGTTCAGTCTTTTGATAAATCAAGGTGAACATGAACCAATTGATAAACCGGATTTATATTCCCGAAGTACAGCCTAGTATTATCAATCACCTCACAATAATCTAAATCGTATGATAGCGAAACTAGATATTGTGGAATCACAAACGATGAGACGAAGATGTTTGTGATTACTTTTATCTTGCCTATCGGAGAAACAAATCTCAAGCAAATCTTAGAGAAGATAGTACTCAAACGATAGAATCGGGCAAGATCAGAACACGCAACTACAAAGAAAATAGTTGGGTCTGGCTTCACAATCCCAATGAAGTCTTTCAAGTCGTTAACCTATAGGATCTCGAAAGAAACCTAAGGTTAAAGGTGAATCGACTCTAGTTGATGCAACCTAATCAATCTCACACATGAGGTGTGGGGATTAGGTTTCCCAGTTGCTAGAGTTCTCCTTTATATAGTTTTCAAATCAGGGTTTGCAATCCAGGTTACCTTGGTAACAAAGCATTCAATATTCACCGTTAGATGAAAAACCTGATTCAACCAAGCTAATATCTTTCAACCATTAGATCAAACTTAGCTTGTCACACACAAATGAAATGTACCCTCATTTAGGTTTATGTAACCTTACAAAAACGTGTACACCATGTTGGAATACAATTAGTTAACCGAAGTTAGCCATATGATTACTCTTATATCAACCTTATTCATCTTAACCATAACTAGTTCAAATGACTCAAATGAAACTAGTTAAAGAGCCGTTCAATTTCTATATTCTCAAAGAAGTATACAAGAACACAATTGAAGCAAAATTAGTTTGATTCACTCGAATTAGTTCATGAACATTATAGCCACGGTTTGCAAAGATTGCATTCCTTATTATATAAATGTTTAAGTTCATGTACACAACCGATTTTAGAACTTTAACCTTCAAGTATGCAAACGGGTACGCATACTTGAATTACCCGGACCAAGATTGGTTTCTGGTAATACGCAAACGGGTACACGTACTTCCAATCCCAGCAGAAATTCTCGGACATGAACCTTACGCCAGTACGCAAACGGGTACGCATACTTAGGTTCCCTGAATTCACAAACTAACAGGTACGCATACTATAGTTCCCGGACATGGATTACATATGTGCAAGAGTACACAACATGTCATATCCAATAATGGTTAAGTGTACTAAACTCTTATTTCAATCATTGAAACTTTCTTAGAGGATGATAATAGTCGTTTTCATATACTATTAACATCAAAGCAATTTTCAAGTTATTGAAATAATTATAACGAAACATTCCAAGTCTACACCAAATGATTGTATCACACAAACCGTGTAAGATGTTTACTCGGCAATTTTCACATGGTCATATTCTGACATTCGTCAAAAATATAAGATGAACTTGGTCGAAGCGAAAGCTTGCCAACACATATTTCGAGAAATATGTAAGCGAGATAAACTCAGCTCGAAATCTCAAATGTGTATAATAGAAAACTATATCGTAACACGACTTATGTCTCAATATAGGAGACAGAGTAGAAATAGACTTCCAAGCGATAGATGAGTTTCAGTCTCCACATACTTTTTGTCGATGAAGTTCCACAAGCTCCGCTTAGTAGTTCTGCATCTTCAAATGATGAACGCCGTAAAGTCTAATGCTCAACTACACAATCTATGTCCTAATCTGAGACATCTATATTAGGATAGAAATCAAGACTTATAGTTTTGATCACTAACATTAAAAAACATGCATGAGATAGCAACGCATGCGAGTTCGACTGAGCAGTGCTCAAACAAAAGTATCACCAACTCTTCTTCTTTGCCTTCTTCTTTTATAATAGCCCTTATTCCTTCAACGATGTGAATCTTATCCAATTTGTCCCCAGTATTCTTCTCTTTGTATGTCCTTTTCTTCTCTTTGGCTCCATCTTTCTTCTTTTCACCTTCTATTTTCTTCTTTTCATCATCCTTTCTCTTTGGCTCCAGAAAGTACTTGGTGTAAAATGCATAAGTTTTCAAACTAAGGTCTTACTTTGGCCCATAAAGTTCTCTATCTTCTTTACTCATACATATTCTCTTCATTTTGATGATAACAACAAGATGGTTTGGATCGGTCTTTAAAACTTGATCACCAATCTTGAATACTAACCCGTTCGGGTAAAAACTTCTTATGATGCACTCTAACGCCTTTGGAGCTTTTCTACATTCGCCCTTCCCCACCTTTTCTTCTTTGATTGCCTCAATAAAGTTCTATAATTTAGTCTCCCTTAATACAACCTCTTATCTTTCTATGAATACCAATAAACGCAGCAACTCAACTGTCGGTTTCATATTTGATCGGAATATTGTATTCCCTTCATTTTTTTCTTCATACACATTCACATCATCCATATTCCTTGTGCTTGATTCACAACCCACGTTCACATCATGCCTATTCTTGGTTCTTCTTTCAGCACCAACACCCTTCTTGCTATTACATCCTGCAACAATTTAAATCGAAACCAGTTAAATCCTATTTTAAAGCTGGATGAAATCAGCTACATCCTATCTTTAAAGTTGGATGAAAACCAGTTTCTGCAAGTATCAGATGAAAACCAGTTACATCCTATATATTAGAGCTAGGTGAAACCTAGTTTTTGCATTTCATCTTTGATGACATAACAATAATGGCATCTCAGATTTAGAAGCAAACAAGCATATATTAACATGGTCTGAAGAAACAAAGTCGTCACTTAGATACAAGATGAATGAATTTACGTTGATATCTATAATAGACAAGGAGTTTCGGACATACACTCCAAACATTTTAGTAACAATCCAAACATTTTAGTAACGAATTTAAGCCCCTGCATTAACATACACTATAAGATTCCACACATCACTGCAAGGCCATGGAAACTCAGTCACATGAAGGGAGACTAAATTCTTGACTATCTTTCCAGAAAATATCCCTAATTTGGTTTGCATCTTTTCACTACCAGTAAGCCTATTAGTAAAAGATCTAATTTTTGTTGCATCATCAGTTACTCATCAGTTTGTTCTCGACTATCTTTCCAGAAAAGTTCTAAATCTCCATATTGCTAATTTCGTCTCAGTTGGACATGTACAATGCAGATTAAACCTGGATGAAACTGTTTTCATCTAGTTTTAATCTGTTGAAACAATATACACTGCGAATTAAAACTGGATGAAACCAGTTCCATCATAGTTTAAACATGTTGAAACAATTCATATACCCAGATGCAAACCAAATTCATCTATAAGATACACTTCAACCAAAATCGTTCATAACATTCAACAAATTAATCCACTAAAATGAAAATAAAACAACCAATTGAACAAATTAATCATGTAATTCTTAAAATAAGAACAAAACAGAGTTAGGGTTTGAAAACTTACGAGTTCTAAGAGACATTCTTTGGATAGATTGAAACCCTGGCTAATTCTTAGAATATTCTAGAAACCTCTCATGTTGTAGTGTTGATGGTTTTTGTAGACGGTGGATGAAACCAATTTTACGACAGTGTTGATGGTGGATGAAACCAACTTATGGTAGTGATGATGGTCAGGAGACGGTGGATGAAAACGATTTCAGGTAGTGTTGATGGTGAGGAGATGGTGGAAAACGAATTCTGGTAATATTGATGGTAAGGAGACGGTGGAGGAAGTTGATGTCACTGCTAGTGAGAAGATGAAGAACGTTGGTGGTTTATTTTGAAAAGAGAGGAGTGTGAGGGTAAATTACCCGATGGCCACGTGTCAACATCTCAAGGGATGGTTTCATGATAAGGTGATGAGGTAGAAGCACCGAATCATACTCTATAAAGGTGATTTCGTCTGAATCGATACACCTGCTACAACGTTACATGAATGACGCATGTAAGGAGTGGTCTAATCGCCTCATACGGTCAAGTCTAAAAAGAAGGACTGCATTTAATGAAGGATCGGAGGAGACGTGGACAAATCTACATCGTATCAGGAGACTCGGGCGATCTATAATATAACCCAAAGGTGATGCAGCACGGGGTTCCCAAAGAAGAGCAACACGATGACGTACAGAGAGAGATAACTCGGAAGAGGAACAAAGTAGGCCATCACGAGGGAGAGTATAGAGCTCTTCTGAAGCAATAAAAAGATTTACGATAGCTCCACCAGCTCGGCGAGACTAGGGCTTCACGAGTCTAATTTGCCTATACATACCAGTCCATGTAGAAAGAGATGGACATGTAATTTTAGATGGTCTTTCTATAGAGAATTCCTGAGAGAGATCTAGATAAAGAGAGAGTGAGAAATCTAAGTGATATTTGTAGCTCTTTCAAGGGTAAGACCTTAGAATCAATAAAGAAAACATCTTCTTTCCCGTGGATGTAGGTCTTCATGTCCGAACCACATTATACGCTTGTGTTAATCTTTAATTTCATGTTCTTTATGTATTATTTATCTTTGAATGTTGAATGTTAGTAGTTTTATAGCCTTTAGATCTACTTGGATGTAGCCATCAGAAAAGATGCAACTACATTTTGGCGCTAGAAATAGGGAGGTATGAAGATCTAGACTACCTCCCTAGTAACATCTCTATATTATTTTCATAATATCTTTGAGAGAATTGGATTTCATACCACAATGTAGAATTCTGTCAAAATTCATGGGTAGATCTCGGACACAACACGATCTATACGATCAATGAAGTCCTGAAGATCCTCAGAATCATCAGATTTACATCTTTTTCACTGATTTTCTTTCAAATTTTCGTTCTTTTAAGATTTCTTTTTCCTTCCTCAAGACACTCAAGAGAGTTGAAGATCAGAGTGAAAATGAAGCTTTAAGCGCTTCAAAACAGCACTCAAACGATATCCTCCATGAAAGAGTTGGGAAGAAGTTTAAATCGGTAAACTTCATGATAGAAAACATCACCCTATGAAAGTTGAAAAGACTAGTTGTTCATGATGATCTTAATCTTTTTAAACTCAAGATAGTCCATGATCTTCTTCTTAGAAATCTAACTCTAAGTCAAGGGGAAGGATTAATGAGTACATAATCATTAATCAAACTCAAAGTTTATTCAAAATCAAAAGTTTAAAGATGTTGAGAAATATTTCCAAAAATGGGAAGATATGCTCAATCGCCATAACTTTGTTTTTTCCCAGTAAAGGTATGACGTGTGGAAGGAGGTATTTTTCTCCAAAAGAGAGACAAACAAAACGCCTTTTTCCCATCACTTAAACCTTATGCAAGTGGGGAATGTTTTGACATTTTCACATGTCTCTAAAATTTACTGCAAAGTCTTCCTGTACTAAACTGTCCGGTCTGAACTATGGCTTAGTAATAGCACATGACCTACAAATTTAGGGTCCCACTTTTCTAAAAGAATTGACAAATTAAGCATTATTGCATATATCCCTGGTAAGGCGATGGTGATGAGACGATCCACTCGCGCGAGCCAAGGTGAAACTGGGAGCCTTATCTGGAGGACAAGACGAGATGGAGCTCGGTGAAACTATGCACAACGGTGTATTCCCAGGAGAGGGACAACCCAATAACAAGTATCGGTAAGGGTTAACTGATAACTCTAACTCTGACGAAAAGGGAAAACCCTTCGAGAGACAAGATGATGTCCATTTAACTCAACCAGGAGGGTTGAGTTGTTTGCCAAGGCAAATAGTGGACAATGAGGTGAAGAAAGGTGAACCTTCTAACCTCGGAGATACCGCTGCCACTATCGCAGTCATCCTGAAAGCACAAGATGCACAGGATGGGAGAATGAAAAATTTAGAAAGACGTAACAGGAGGCTAGAACGGAGAAACCGTAGGCTGAAACGCAAAAAAGAAGAAGGTGCCACTCACTACCATAGAGGAGACCCCCGAGGAGGAGAATCCTTTTGAGAACTTATAAGACAATGAGATTGTCCATATCGCTGACACCTCGAATGAGGAAATATGCGAGCGCTTCCCAAAGAGAAGCCAATGAGTCCTAAACGAGGGACATAGCCCGTCCGAGGGATCATCCGATGTCGATCCCAAGCATAGACGAGAAAACAAGAAGGAGGACAAAGTAAAAACCAACTGCATGTCCGAGAACCGCGTAGTTATAGACCCCAAGCGAGGGGAGACTTCAAAGTCAACTCGCTCTAAAATAGTGATGTACGCTTAGTAATCGGACGAGGATTCAGGGCGATCAAGATATAGCCTCTCAGAAGCCTCCTACTCGCCCGAAAGAGCGCAAGGACGAAGGAAGAAGGCCGAAACGAGGCACAATGACGACCAATTACAAGCCCGACTCTGTCAACTCGAAGCGATGTGCAGAGAGGCTATAGGAAAACAAGAAGGCAAAAAGTTGAAGGAAATGCTACAAGAGGCAGGTAAGTCTCCCTTATCGGAGAATCTATTGGCCCAACCATTTCCAAGGAAATGCTCGCTCCCAACGTTTGCAACTCCCTTCAATGGGACCGGCGATGCGATCGAACATCTCAGATCCTACCGTATGACACTGACACAGTGGAGTCACTACAATGTGGTGATGTGTAGGTTCTTTTCAGCTAGTCCAAAAGATGAGGCCCTAATGTGGTCCAATAACCTGCCAAAAGCATCGGTTAAATCGTTTGATCATCTATCCGAGTTGTTCTTAGAAACATACATACATAACAACCGAGTCAAACCCAAAATTGACATGTTGTTCCAATTAGCTCAAGGACCCAACGAGTCACTCCGCTCTCTGGTAACTCGTTGGAGAAAATTATGTGCCAAGATCGGAAGAGTCCCAGAGGCCTACGCGATCTTGGGCTTCAAAAACAGTCTATGGAAGACCTACCCCATATTTGTCCGCATGTACGAGACCATGCCACCTAATCTAGTGAAACTGAGAGAAATTCAAGAGGACTACATAGCACTTGAAGAACTCCAGGATGGTACTTATGAAAAATTGGTAAAAGGGACCAATAGAGGAGCAAACGTGGTAGAACCACAAAACCCCCAAGTGCCAGCCCAAGGAGCAGGGCGATCCAATAACGGATCTACGCAGTTTGATAAACATCGAAGTGGAGGATTGAAAGGGAGAGACCAAGCCCAACAAAATAAGGGAAAGTTTGTAGACCCAGTCTACACGAAATTAAACACACCTATATCCGAGATCTTTAAGAAGATCGATGGGAAATGTAAGATCACATACCCATGGAATAGAGGACAGCAGCCCGAGCACGCTAAAAACAAAACTGATTTCTGTGAGTTCCACCAATTTTATAGCCACACGACAGACACTTGTAGATATCTGAAGAAAACCGTGTAACACATGATTGACGAAGGAAAACTCCAGGAGTATATCGCTCAGCCAGCGATCCAACCAACCGCAGGAACACCCGTACATCGGGTAGAAATACCACGCGAGGCCCAATACTTGGGATGCAATACGATATCACACTCAGCTATCACTGCTCCCACACCTGAAGGAAGTATTACAGGATGAATCCACAAGCGAAAATTCGAAGGTGACGAAGTCTTAAGTGTGACAAAAGAACCTCCTATGCAGGAGTGGATGAAAATACCTATCAGTTTTCCAGCCTCTAAGGCACATGATGAAGGACGAAACCACAACGATCCACTGGTGGTTATGATGGCAATCGCACTCCCTAAACATGAGGCAGAGGTAGAAAAACCTAAGGTATTGCCATGGGCCATGCCTAAAATACTTATAGACGGAGGAAGTTTCGTCGAAATCTTATTTTATGAAACATTCAAACAAATGGGTCTTGGAGACGAATTCCTAATCCCATTTACCTATAACATATTTGGCTTCAATGGCTCGTCGACCCTCCCAAGGGGCGAGGTCACACTAGAAATTCAAGTAGGAAAAATCCTCACCCTAACCACTTTCTATGTAGTAGATGTACTTTCACCCTACACAGCCATTGTCGGGCGATCCTTGGTTCATGGGATCAAAGGAGTTGGCCCGACCTACCATCAGAGACTAAGGTTTCCAAAACTTGATGGGATCGCAGAGATCATTGGAGACTCAGGCGAACCTAAGTACTGTTACAACATGGACTTACAGAATGACGAGAACAGGGTAAATTCCCTAAAAGAAGAAAAGGGCCAAGAATGTTAAAATCCAGGCTGATTTCGATGCTTATATAGCAATAAAAAACGAAGTGAGGCGCTCAAACGATGTACCAGCCTCGGACAATGTCCCAATCTTGAACTCACCCAAGGAGCTCTTATAGCAACCAGAGGACCTCTCCGATGATGGAGATCTCAAGATAAACTTCTCGTCCCCAGAACCCTCGAAGGAAATAAATATCATAACAACCGAAAACCTTGAAATGGTTAAGATTGGAACTCTCCTCGACAGAGAGGAGGAAGAAAAGTTCGTACGAGCATCTAAAGAATACTCCGATATCTCTACAGGGCATATGAGAGAAATACATGGAATATATCGAAGAGTCTGTCATCACCACTTGAAAAATGATCCAAAGCACAAGCCTATGGGGCAAAAGATGCGAAAGGTGGCACTTGAGTATCGCGAGGCGATTCAAAAAGAACTAAAGAAAATGAAAGCATCAAAAGTCATCCGAGAAGTACAATATCCGATGCGGATACCCAACATGGTATTTATTTGCATTTACTTTGATTTATTTGCATTTACTTTGATTTATGTTTATTTATTTACAATTTTTTGCTTCAATTCTTTGCTTTGATTTTTTGGCTTTGAATTTTTTGCTCCATTTTTTCTTGCACTTGCATATAGCATAATCATACCATATTTGCATTATAACAAAAGCCCATCACAATCATGGCACGGTGATAGCCACACCTTCCATTCCAAAACGAATGATGCGGGTAAAATACCTAAGCTGCCCGAGACGGACACATACCTAAGACAATGCCATTTAGCCGAATGAAGCAAGATGAAGCGGGGAACACCCAAAGCTACCTAAGACGGGAACAGACCTAAGGTAATGCCATCACGATCACGAAATCGGATGATGTCCTTCCATAACAGGAGATATCCAGAATCAAGGTACTCACCTTTGGCCAAGGTAAGAATCACTTGACCGAGATATTGCCCTACAAGCAATGGTTAACAAGAAAGTGACTCAAATAAACGATCACTCAACCCAAGGGCGAGTGTAACCTAAACTGGAAACTATTAAAAATCCAAGACCATGAAGGCATCAGACCAAGGCGAGAAGGTAAATGTGTTATACCTAAGGCCCAACACCGTAAGAGATGCCCTATCCAATTAAGGAACTTATCACTCCTTGGATTTGTCACCAACAGCATGCACAAAACCTACCGGGAGCCGCAAAAATACACACATCATGTGATGTAATTCTACTAAGGAAATTATCATCCATATAAACAGCTACTTCAAAAGAAAGTATCATTGCCTCCCACATATGAGGACTTATCAAAGTATGAGTAGCAAAATAATGCCTCCAACACAAAAGAGGACTCAGTTAGCGTACTAACCAGTCAAACCAATTAAACATTGCCTCGCAAGAAGCACGAGAACTTACCAAATAATGTCTTCCTAAACATTACCTCAAAAATAACACGAGGTTTAAACACAAAACAGAGAAAACAAGAAGTTCTTAGAAAAGCAAAGCTTATATGAGCAAAAGAACTTATGGACTTAAACCTGCCCATCGCCAGGTACACCTTGATCAATGTCCACCTGATCCTCGCCCTCGAAAGAATATGGAGCAACTTTATCGGACTCGGGATCAACATGCGGAGGTGGAACAACAACATTGACAGCAGCAGCAGCGACCCTTTGACGCTCACGAAGGACGACAGTTTTGCAGGCATTTGTTATCATAATCTTATACTCAGCGTGAAGATTGCTCAACTTCTGATTCTTATCAGCACGCTCAGCCTCCAGCTCTTCCTCATGGTTGCTCACCAATTCATTAAGCTCTTCGTCAAGGCTTTTTTTTTCCACCTTCACTTCCTCCAACTGCCTCTCCAACTTTGCATTACGCTTACGAGCCCATGCAAGAGAAATAAAAGGAAACAATCAATATAACAAAAATAACTCACAGAAGCATGAGATGAATAAAAATCAAAAGCCGTTAATAGGCAACCTCTGTGTTCAATTAAAACAGAAGCTAAGGACTGTTCCACTTGAGCCTTTTGATTATCTAAAGAACTAAGCTGTCCTTCAATAGGAGTTATGGCAACATCGCCAGCCGGGCACGATAACATGTGTCTATCACGTTCCTTTTCAAGCTGGATGAAATCTCGCTTAAGACGTACTAACTCTTCTCTGTCATCCTATGCCTGCGCTAATAGGGGCATATGGTCCGATTGCCACTCAATCAGCCCATCCTTTTGAGTTCGGAGGAGCTTGATCTCATCCGAGCGAGCTACAACCACCTGCTTAGCTTTATCCAACATCGCACGAAGCTCAACGATGCGATCTTGATGAACATCCACATCCTTCTGAAGTTGTGCACTCTCATGTTCCAAGGAATCAATTTTTCACTAGCGAGAGCTCACATCGAGCCTCAGATTGCACAGTTCCCTAGCTTGCCTATGACCAGTATTATCTACCTTCTCCTCCAAACGTTTGACGGTGGCTACCAATAGAGGGGACTAATAAAAAACTCTAGAACCTAATATGGAGCTGAAAACTTAGAAAAAGGAGAAAATAAATACCTTCCAGCTCTTTTTTATCTTGGCGACAGGAAAAATCCTCCTGCTTGGCCATCTCCACCGCGAAACGCAGATTCTAATTCTCGTGCTCTACAGCTCTAGCTCGCCTCCTGGAAATGTGAGTCTCGGATAGCATGCCAACCCTAAGATTGTTGTTCTAGCAAATCGTACAACACCACCAGTTAGTAAAGCTTCAACAGGGCAATGATACGTAAAATACTATTACAAATATAGTGAAATTTAAATACATACCGCCTGCACAAGTGATGTATTTTTAAATAATGGTAAGAATGGGTTCGTTCAGATTTGTGAAGATTCGAGTTTTTTTATAATTAATAAAAATATACAATAATATTACAATTGGTGCAAGAGGTACTGGGACTAAGGATTTAATTTTTAGAGTGAAAATAACCAAGACACTAGATTCCACTATTACACATGAATAAATGATGATAAAAATTCCAAAACTCTAATTATTTTTAAAATTTCTTTTTCTTAATTCACAAATTATCAAGCATATTCTCAAACATTAATTATATCCCTTAAGCATAGATTATCTAACCAAAGCATAACCTATCTAATTGAATCACAACTAATTAGGAAAAATTATGCAAGCAATTAAATTCTACAAAGTAGTGATTGAGTGAATTATAAAATATAAATTAGAGAAAAATAGAATGGTTACCAATTATTCATGCAACAATAGCTTCCTCCATGCCTTGGTTACGCGAGAATTAGCTCATCATCATGATGAAAACACGCTCAAAAGATTTATTTATAGTTCAAATGGTGTTTACAATGATGAAATGGAAGAAAGTGATTACAAACAGAATTTTGTGACGCATATAAAGTGTCGGATAATCACTGTTCCAAAGAACGATACAAGTGTAGTGCTGCTGTCACTGTAGCAATACGACCCTCACCCTATGGTCGCTGCTACTGTTGAAGAACGACGGTTATGTTGCGTCTTATGTTCTTCGCGTTCATCAGCAGCAGCAGCAGCAGAAACTAAATTCTGCAACTTGTGATTTCTTCTTCTCTGGCTCTCCTAAGCTCCCCAAACTCTACACACCCCTTCTATGTGATCCTAGGAACCTATTTATACATAATTTCGACATTGAATCTTCTCCATTAACTACAAATAATCTTCTTTTACTCGGGTATATATTTTTTTTATTTTTTTCATTGATTTTGATTTTCACGCATCTGCAGCTGTATTTATTTCCTTCTATACCTTCTTCACGCTCCATAATATCGATTAAGTCTTCCAAGCACGAGCAGTACACGTTTAAATTTCTCACAACTCATGCAAGCTCATGTTTTTCCTCTAACTCCCTGTTTGGATTAAACCAAGTTATCCAGCCAAATTTGATCGATAAAATCACCCATACTAGCTTTCTATAGTGATATCACGTCTACCCACTAAGTTTCATGGATTGAATCTCACTAAATCACGTCCAAACATCCGATCGAAATTCTGCTGTTATTGAAAATATTTTCCCGCCAAAATTCATTTTTTGAATTTGAGAAGAACACGTCCTCCCCCTAATCCTGCACGGGTGTCCCTTTAGCACTTGTCTTATGGGGTGCAAATAGTAATTTTTGGGCGTAGATAGTAATTTTTCCGGGGTTCCTCCGGTGTATTTCTGGGGTGCTTTTAGTACTTCATCCTGGGGTGTAAAACACCACTTTACGAGCCAATTCCGTCGCAAGAGCTTATTTCTCTAAAAATACCTACAAAGACATAAAACACCATAATAAGTACAAAAATGGGTACTAAAAATATATACAATAGAGATGAAAATAGACACATAAATGCGTCTATCAACAAGCTGATGCTGAGCGGACTTAGGAAGAGAAGTTAAAAGACGAGCTTGTTCATCCTCGTTCAACCAAGCATACTGATCCGAGCATAGCATCTTCATCACCTCGGATCCTCCACCAAAAACAGTGGAAGACGAACTAGAAGGAACTATTGGAGCAGAAGGAAAACTACCAGCAAAAGTACTTGGTAAGCCAGTACAACCACCACCACCACTTGGAACCATAGGAACAATACTACCAACACCACCGCCACCCCGAGCACTTACCTCGAGGAGAACACCCTTATCATCGAGATTACTCGCCTGGGGCATCCTTACATCCGATAAGGTAGCAGCGCCATTGGGATCGGTGGGATCATCTAACAGAGCTTAGTCAAGATCATAAAAGAATGCATCGCCAAGATCCACAACCTCATTCTCACAAAACAACGCATCAATATCAACTTCCAATGCATGTTCTACAACCTCCACATGAGTAGTAGATGGCCCAGAACCATCAGCGACTCTCCTCCTCTGCTCAAACAATACAACAACATTAGATGCTAAGGCATAAAACAGGGGCAAGGTATATATACGTTAAAACATTAAGACATTATTTTCTACCTTAGCATCCTCAATAGCTCGAGCAGTTTATGAAGAACGTCTACGAGAAGGAACCCATTGAAGCTCCCATGGCCTGTAAGGTGGCAGATGACTATGTATCTCGGGAATCCCAGGAAGTACATCGCCAGACTCATCCCAAAAATATAAGGCCCCATAATACGAAAAGGAGTTATAGACCACTTGGGATCATGATTCTTGCGAAGTGTAAGCTGGATGTGATTGGGAGGATCCAAATCGGACATAAGAGGAGGACCTCGGAGAGTTTCCCGAAACTTAGAAATCCCAACTCCAAAGCCCACAAATGTATCGGACTGTTGGCACCAATAGTTCTCCATGAAAGTCGCAGGCGTATATAAATCCTTCTGAGATGAGATAAACTCGTTCAGATCGTGCTCAGTAACCTTTCCTTGACTTCGCCGAGCACATTCTCGGGCGATCCTATAAAAATTTCCATTGGGCTGATAGATAGCTCGCTGGGGACTAAGCATACAAAGCACCTCGTACTGAAAGGAGCCTAGTGGGCAATACAGAGAAAGGCGAAGCCCAGCATCGAGCTGACCCGCCGCCACGATAATCTCGTTGGGACCACAGGGATTAACCTCAAAGAGTTTCTTTGTCAATACACCGGCTTGACCCTCCGGAGTAGCAAAAGTAACTTGAAATCTATGAAGACAGTGCTTAGTCTTTATCATCTTCAAGAAATCGGCATCAGATATGCCGGAAGAACGGCTGGTGCTCGAAGCCCTCATCGTTCTCTTATCAGCACTACAAAAGATAAAAAAAGGGAGGTATCATAACTTACGCCGGAGAAAAATCAGCGAAAAATAATAAAAGGAGGAGACGATAATAGCGATCCCCAAATAAACTTCACAGTTGAAGAACAATGGCAAGAACCATTGATTAAAGTTACCATGATAACCACAAAGGAACTACACAGTTCAAAATAACGACGTTAACTACCAACGAAAACAAAAAACAAAAGGAAAAATAGATAAGAAGGATAAAACCGTCTTGAAGGTCGAGATGGATAATTTCTCCCAGACATAATGAACTTCTTTATAGGAGAAAAGAAGTTAAGAAGGAACAGCAAAAGACAGAGGAGAAAAAGAATGAAAAAGTTCTGAACCCTGAATACAAGATATAAAGACATCATTCTCTTTCCCAGAAAGTTTTTATAACAAACCAATGGATAACCAACCGGCGCCTAGAGTCCAACAGGTAAAAGCGCATTAAAAGTGTAGTTGCATCTTTTCTGATGGCTACATCCAAGTAGATCTAAAGTCTATAAAACTACTAACATTCAAGATTAAAAGATAAAGAAGATGTAACGAACATGGAAAGTAAAGATTGACACAAGCATATAACGTGGTTCGTCCATGAAGACCTACGTCCACGGGAAAGAAGATGTTTTCTTTATTGATTAGGCTCTTACCCTTGAAAGAGCTACAAATATCACTTAGATTTCTTACTCTCTCTTTATCTAGATCTCTCTCAGGAATTCTCTGTAGAAAGACCATCTAAAATTACATGTCCATCTCCTTCTCCTTCTACAATGACTGGTATTTATAGGCATTTTAAACTCTTGAAGGCCTGGTCTCGCCGAATTGGTAGAGTTATCGTACATCTTCTCGTTACTTCGGACGAGCTTTATATTATCCCTCGTGATGGCTTACTTGGTTCTCCTTCCGAGTTATCTCGCTACGTTCACCATCGTGTTGCTTTTCTTTGGGAACCTCGTGCTGCATCACCTTTAGGTTATAGTATAGATCACCCGAGCCTCCTGATACGATGTATGTTCATCCACGTCACTTCTGATCCCTTATTAAATGCAGTCCTTCTTTTTAGACTTGAACGTCTGAGTCGATTAGACCACTCCTTACACGCGTCATTCATGTAACGTTGTAGCAGGTGTCTCGATTCAGACGAAATCACCTTTATAGAGTATGATTCGGTGTATCTACCTCATCACCTTATCATGAAGCCATCCCTTGAGATGCTAACACGTGACCATCGGGTAATTTACCCTCACATTTTACTCATTTTCTTTGCAACTTGCCGAGGGCATGATGGGAAGAAAACTGTGAAACCGCCCCGTCTTTTTCGCCACGTCTGCACTTTTAGTGTGCTTTTACATGTTGGACTTAAGGCGCCGGTTGGTTGTCCATTGGTTTCTTATAAAATCTTTTGGGGAAAGAGAATGGTGTCTTTATTTCCTGTGTTTAGGGTTCAAAACTTTTTCATTCTTTGTCTCCTCTGTCTTTTGCTGTTCCTTCTTAACTTCTTGTCTCCTATAAAGAAATTCATTATGTCTGGGAGAAGTTCTCCATCTCGACCTCTAAGACGGTATGATCCTTCTTCTTTGTTTTTCTTTTTATTTTCGTTGGTGTTTTACGCCATTATTTTGAAATGTGTAGTTCCTTTGTAGTTATCATGATTACTTTAATTAATGATTCTTGTCATTGTTCTTCAAATGTGAAGTATCTTTGGGGATCGCCATTGTCGTCTCCGCCTTTTATTATTATTTTTTTTGGTTTATCTTTTGTAGTGCTGATAAGAAACAGATGAGGACATCAAGCACCAATCGTTCTTCCGGCATATCTGATGCCGACTTCTTGGAGATGATGAAGACTAAGCATCGTCTTCTGAGATTTCAAGTTACTTTTGCCACTCCATAGGGTCAAGCCAACGTCTTGACAAAGAAACTCTTTGAGGGAAATCCCTGTGGTGCCAATGAGATTATCGTGGCGGAGGGTTACCTCGACGTTGGGCTTCGGCTTCCTATGTACTTCCCATTAGATTCCTTTCAGTACGAGGTGCTTTATCTTCTTAGTCCCCAGCGAGCTATCTATCATCCTAATGGCAACTTTTATAGGATCGCCCGAGAATGTGCTCGGCGAAGTCAAGGAAAGGTTACTGAGCACGATCTGAACGAGTTCGTCTCATCTCAGAGGGATTTGTATACGACCGCGACTTTCGTGGAAAACTATTGGTGCCAACAGTCCGATACATTTGAGGGATTTGGAGTTGGGATTTCTAGGTCTCGGCGACCTCTCTGAGGTCCTCCTCTTATGTCCAATTTGGATCCTGCTCTCTCCAGCAGTCTTGCACTTCGCAAGTCTCATGATTCCAAGTGGTTTCTGGCTCCTCTTCGTATTGTGGGGCATTATAGTTTTTGCTAGGATGAGATTAGCATTGTACTTTCTTGGATTCGCGAGATGCATAATCATCAAACTGCTTAGATGGGCCCCTTCCCGTAGGCGTTCATCACAAACTGCTCGAGCTGTTGAGGATGCTAACGTAGAAAATACTGTCTTAATGTTTTAACGTATATATACCTTGTCCCTGTTTTATGCCATAGCATCTGATGCTGTTGTATTGTTTAAGCAGAGGAGGAGAGTCACTGATGGTTATGGGTCATCTAATGCTCCTGTGGAGGTTGCCGACCATGCATTGGAGGTTGATATTGGTGCGTTGTTTGGCGAGAATGAGATAGTGGACCTTGGTGAAGGATTTTTTGGTGATATTGATCATGCATTGTTGGATGAGGCTGCTAATCTCGATGGCACTATCATTATATCAGAGGTGGGGATGCCCTAAGCTAGTAACCTCACTGATAAGGGTGTTCTTCCCGATATAGATACTCGGGGTTGTAGCTGTGTTGGTACTGGCGTACCAAGTACTTTTGCTGGTAGTTTTCCTTCTGCTTCAGCGGCTCCTTCTGATTCGTCTTCCACCGTTTTTGGTGGTGGATCCGAGGCGATGAAGATGTTATGCTCGGATCAATATGCTCAGCTGAGAGAGGAAGAGAAAGCTCATATTTTAACTTTTTTGCCTAAATCGCTCAACATCATCTTGTGCAGGCGGTATGTATTTGACTATACTTTCAATAGTATGTAATTTATTATTGTCTCAATTAAAGTTTTCCTAACTGGTGATGTTATCTGATTTACTAGAGCAACAATCTAAGGGTTGGTATGCTCTCCGAGACTCGTGTTGCTAGGAAGCGAGCTAGAGATGCTGATTATCAGAATCAGAATCTGTGTCTTGCTGTGGAGATGGCCAAGCAAGAGGCTTTGTCTTTTTGCCAAGATAAAAAAAAGATGGAAGGTATTTATTCTTTCCCTTGTGTTAGTTTTCATCTGCATAATAGTGTCTAGAGTTATGAATTAGTCCTCTCTATTGGTAGACACCGTCAAACGTTTGGAGGAGAAGGTACATAATACTGGTCATAGGCATGCTAGGGAACTTTGCGATCTGAGGATCGATGTGAGCTCTCGCCAGTGCAAGATTGATTCCTTGGAACATGAGAATGTACAACTTAAGAAGGATGTGGATGTTCATCGAGATCGCACCGTTAAGCTTCGTGCGATGTTAGATAAAGCTAAGCAGGTGGCTGTAGCTTGCTCGGATGAGATCAAGCTTCTCCGAACTCAAAAGGATGGGATGATTGAGTGGCAATCGGCTCATATTCCCCTGCTAACGCAGGCATAGGATGATAGAGAAGAGTTAATTTATCTCAAGCGAGATTTCATCCAGCTTGAAAAGGAACGTGATAGACACATGTTATCGTGCCCGACTGGCGATGCTGCCATAACTCCTATTGAAGCACAAATTAGTGCTTTAGACAATCAAAAGGCCCATGTAGAACAGACCTTAGCTTCTGTTTTAATTGAACATGAAGGTTGCATATTAACGTCTTTTGATTTTATTCGTCTCATGCTTTCAAGCTATTTTTGTTATATTGACTGCCTCATTTTATTTCTCTTGCAGAGGCTCGTAAGCGTAATACAGAGCTGGAGAGGCAGTTGGAAGAAGCGAAGGCAGCAAGGAAAAGTCTTGATGAAGATCTTAACAAGTTGGTGAGCAGATATGAGGGAGAGATGGAGGCTGAACGTGCTGATAAGAATCAAAAGTTGAGCAATCTTCATGCTGAGTATAAGCTTATGATAACAAATGCCTGCAGAACTACCGTCCTTCGTGAGCGTCAAAGGGTCGCTGCTACTGCTAATGTTGTGGTTCCACCTCCGCCTGTTGAGCCCGAGTCCGAGCAAATTTCTCCTGGTACTTCTAAGGGCGAGGATCAGATGGACGTTGATTAAGATGTACCTGGCGATGGGCAGGCTTAAGTCCGTTAGTTCTTTTGCTCGTATAAGCTTTGCTTTTCTAAGAACTTCTTGTTTTCTCCTTTTTGTGTTTAAACCTCGTGTTGTTTTGGAAGTAATGTTTAGGAAGACATTATTTGGTAAGTCCTCATGCTCCTTGCGAGGCAACGTTTAATTATTTTGATTGGTCAGTTCGCTAACCGAGTCCTCTTCTGTGTTGGAGGCATTATTTTGCTACTCATACTTTGGTAAGTCCTCGTATGTGGGAGGCAATGATACTTTCTTTTGAAGTAGTCGTTTATATGGATGACAATTTCCTTAGTTGAATTACATCACATGATGTGTGTATTTTTGTGGCTCCAGGGAGGTTTTGTGCATGCTGTTGGTCCAACCATGGGTGCCAAAGCCAAGGAGTGGTCAGTTCCTTAATTGGATAGGGCATCATTTACGGTGTTGGACTCTAGGTATAGCACATTTCCCTTTTCACCTTAGTCTTATGCCTTCATGGGCTTGGTTTTTTAATAGTATCCAGTTTAGGTTACACTTCCCCCGGGTTGAGTGATCAGTTATTTGAGTCACTTGCTTGTTAACCATTGTTTGTAGGGAAATATGTTGGTCAAGTGATTCTTACCTTAGCCAAAGGTGAGTACATTGATTCTAAATATCTCTTGTTATGGCAGGAGATCATTCGATTTCGTGATCGTGATGGCATTACCTTAGGTCTGTTCCCGTCTTAGGTAGCTTAGGTATTTTACCAACATCATTCGTTGTCGAATGAAAGGTCTGGCTAGCACCGTGCCATAATCTTGATGGGATTTTTTTATAATGCAAATATGAAATGATTATGCTATATGCAAATGCAAGAACAAATAAAGAAAAAAATTAAAGCAAAAAATTGCAAGAAAAAATAAATAAATCGAAGTGAACCAAAAAATTGCAAGAAATAAGTACATAGAAGGAGTACTTTTATTATTCTCAAAAGAGGGTTCATAAGCCCTTATTACATTCGAGTAAGGTTTCATGACCTTTTACAAGTAGGGGTTCGAGCCCTATTTTCGTATTTGATTTTCCTAAGCGATGAGCTGTTTAAGCATTGTATTGCTTGAGGTATTTGATGTTCCAGGGGCGTTCTAGTTCTTCCCCATTAGGTTTGAGCAATCTGTATGCCCCATCACCTGCTTTGGCGATGACTGAGTGGTCCTTCCCAGATGGGAGAAAAATTTCCTGACTCGCCCTGGTATGGCAAGATTTCGCGCCAGACTTTATCGCCTGGGCTAAATTGCCTCCGATGAGTACGTTTGTTGTATTCTCGGGCTATCCTCCGATGGTAATTTTTTATCCTATGGGGAGCTATTGCTCGGTTTTCATCGAGATCGTCTAGCTGAGAGAGTATCATGTCCGAGTTAAGGTTCTTTTCCCAAGCCTCGGTCTTCGTTGTCGGGATCATTGCATCAGTTGGTGTGATCCTGTCTGTGCCAAATGTGAGAACGAAGAGGGTTGTCCCTGTTGCTCCTCTTCAAGTGGCTCGATAGACCCATTGTACATTGCGTAATTGTTCACATCGTGTAGTCCCATGTCCGTCTAGCTTCATCCTGAGTATGTCAGTGATAGCTTCATTAGGGTAGCAATATAGACCTCGGGGAGTGAAGAAGGCATTATGTTCCCGATCTTCCTCGTCGAGTGAGATTCGGTTGTAACCCGAATACCCGTCTATTAGGGATAGTAGTCCGTATTCGGATGTTGCTTCCACAATATGATCGATATTGGGGAGCGGAAAGATGTCCTTTGGACAGGCCTCATTGAGATCGTTAAAGTTAATGCAACTTTTTATTCCTTCCTTTTTCTTTGATATTATCACCATGTTGGGTATTCGCATCGGATATTGCACTTCTCGGATGACTTCCGATACCTCCACCTTTTTCAGTTCTTTTTGGATCTCCTCGTGATACCCTTGCGCCGCCTTGTGCGTCTCTTGCCGCATAAGCTTGTGTTTTGGATTAATTTTTGAGTTGTGGAAATAGATTTTCAGATCTGTTCTAGGCATGTCTTCCATGCGCCATGCAGAGATATCAGAGTATTCTTTCAGTACTCGCATCACTTTCTCTTCTTCCTCATTGTGAAGGAGAGTTTCAACCTTAACCATTCCCGGATTTTCGGGTGTTCTGACATTCACTGCCTTTGTAGGTTCCGAGGCTGAGAAGTTGGACCTAACCTCTGCATCCTCGAGGAGGTTCTGTAATTGCTATAAGGGATGTATAGGTGAGTCCGAGATTGGGACCTTGTCCGAGGTTGGTACCATGTCCAAGAGTCATTTTGTACATCCATGTTGTAACAGTACTTAGCTTCGCCTGAGTCTCCCATGATTGATGAGATCCCATCAGGTGTTGGAAACCTTAGTCTCTGGTGATAGGTCGAGGCGACCCCCTTGATCCCATGGACCCAGGATCGCCCGACTACGGCCATGTAGGGTGATAGTATATCTACTATACAGAATGTGGTTAGAGTAAGAATTTTTCCTGCATGAATTTTTAGGGTGACTTCACCCCTTGGGAGGGTAGACGAGCCGTTAAAACTAAATATATTGTAGGTAGACGGTATTAGGAACTCGTCTATAAGACCCATCTGTTTGAACGTCTCGTAAAACAGGATTTCGACAGAACTGCCTCCGTCTATCAGTATCTTAGGCATGGCTCATGGAAATACCTTAGGTTTTTCTTCCTCTCCCTCGTGTTCGGGGAACGCGATAGCCATCGTAACCACTAATGGATCGTTGTGGTTTCGTCCTCCATCAGGTGCCTCTAAGGCAGAGAAGCTGATAGATTGTTTCATCAACTCCTGCATAGAAGGTTATTTTGTCACGCTGAAGAATTCTTCACCTTCGAAGTTTCACTTGTAGATTCGTCCTGTAATACTTCCTTCAGGTGTGGGAAAAGTGACAGTTGAGTGCGATATCTTATTGCATCCCAAGTATTTGTGACTCGTGTAGTATTTCCACATGATGTACGGGTGTTTTCGTGGCTGGTTGGATCGCTGGCTGCGCGATATACTCATGGAGTTCTCCCTCATCAATCATGTCTTGCACCATCTTCTTTAGATCTCTGCACCAGTCTGTCGTGTGGCTATATAATTGGTGAAACTCACAGAAATTTGTTCTATTCTTAGCGCGCTCGGGCTGCTGTCCTCTATTCCATGGGTAGGTGATTTTTTATTTTCCGTCAATCTTCTTAAGGATTTCAGATATAGGGGTGTTCAGCTTCGTGTAGACTGGGTCTACGAACTTTACCTTCTTTTGTTGGGCATGGTATCTCCCTTTCCATCCTCCACTTTGATGTTTATCGAACTGGGCAGATCCGTTGTTGGATCGCCCTGCTCCTTGGGTTGGCATTTGAGGGTGGTTCTGCCACATTTTCTCCTATATTGGTTCCTTTTACCGATTTGTCATAGGTCCCATCTTGGAGTTCTTCAAGGGTTATGTAGTCCTCTTGAATCTCTCTTAGTTTCCCTAAGTTAGGCGGCATGGTCTCGTACATGCGGAGAAATATTGGGTCTGTCTTCCTTAGACTGTTTTTTAAGACCAAGATCGCGTAGGCCTCTGGGACTCTTCCGATCTCGGCGCATAAATTTCTCCAACGAGTTACCATAGAGCGGAGTGACTCGTTGGGTCCTCGAGCTAACTGGAACAGCATGTCAATTTCGGGTTTGACTCAGCTGTTATGTATGTATGTTTCTAAGAACAACTCGGATAGATGATCAAACGATTTAACCGATTCTTTGGGCAGGTTATTGAACCACATTAGGGCCTCGTCTTTTAGACTGGATGTAAAGAACCTACACATCACCACATCGTAGTGACTCCACCGTGTAAGTGTCATGCGGTAGGATCTGAGATGTTCAATTGTATCGCCGTTCCCATTGAAGGGAGTTGCCAACGTTGGGAGAGAACATTTCCTTTTAAATGGTTTGGCCAATAGATTCTCGGATAAGGGAGATTGCCCGGCCTCTTGCAGTACTTCCTTCAAATTTTTTCCTTCTTGTTTTCATGTAGCCTCTCTGCACATCGCTTCAAGTTGACAGAGTCGGGCTTGTAATTGGTCGTCATTGTACCTCGTTTCGTCCTTCTTCCTTCGTCCTTGCGCTTTTTAGGGCGAGAAGGAAGCTTTTGGGCGGAGATATCATTATCTCCCTAAATCCTCTTCCGATTGCTCGGCGTACATCACTATTTTAGAGCGAGTTGACTTTGAAGTCTCCCCTCACTTGCGGTCTACGACTGCGTGGTTCTCGGCGCAGTTAGTTTTTACTTCGTCGTCCTTTTTCTTTTCTCGTCTATGCTTGAGATCAACATCGGATGATCCCTCGGACGGGCTCTCCTCCTCGTGTTGGACTCCTTGGCTCTCCTTTGGAAAGCGCTCTCCTGTTTCCTCTTTCGAGGTGTCAGGAATATGGACTCGCTCGCCATCCTGCAAGTTCTCAAAAGGATTCTCCTCCTCGGGGGTCTCCTCTATAGTAGTGAGTGGCACCTTCTTTTTCATTTAGCGTTTTAACTTACGGTTTCACCGTTCTAGCCTCTTGTTATGTCTTTCTAACTTTGTCATTCTTTCCTCCTATGCATCTTGTGCTTTCAGGATGGATGCGATAGTAGCGGCGGTATCGCCGAGGTTATAAGGTTCATATTTCTTTACCTCATTTCTCACTTTTTTCCTTGCCAAACGATTCAACCCTCCTGGTTGAGTTAAATGGATATCATTCTATCTCTCGAAGGGGTTCCCTTCTTCGTCAGATCTAGAGTTATCAGTTAACCCTTCCCGATACTGGTTATCGGGTTGTCCCTCTCCTGGGAGTACACTATTGTGCATAGTTTCACCGAGCTCCATCTCGTCTAGTCCTCCAGATAGGGCTCTACCAGTTTCACCTTGGCTCATGCGAGCGGATCGTCTCGTCACCATCGCCTTACCTGCGATATATGAAATAATGATTAATTTGTCTTTTCTTATAGAAAAGTGGAACCCTAGATTTGCAGGTGATGTGCAATTACTACGTCATAATTCAGACTGGACCTTTTAGTACAGGAAGACTTTGCAGTAAATTTTGGAGACATGTGAAGATGTCAAAACATTCCCTACTTGCATAAAGTTTTGGTGATGGGAAAAAGGTGTTTTGTTTGTATTTCTTCTCGAGAAAAATACTTCCTTCTACACGTCATACCTTTACTAGGAAAAAACCAAGTTATGACTATTGGGCATATCTTTCCATTTAAGAAATATTTCTAAATATCTTCAAACTTTTGATTTTGAACAAACTTTGAGTTTGATGAATGATTATGTACTCATTAACCCTTCCCTTTGACTTAGAGTTAGATTTCTAAGAAGAAGATTATGGATTTTCTTGAGTTAGAAGATGAAGAACATCATGAACAATTTGTCTTTTCCGCTTTCACAAGATGATTTCCTTCCCTTATGAAGCTTACAGAATTAGACTTCTTCCCAGCTCTTCCATGGAGGAGATCGTTTGAGTGCCGAAGTGTTTAAAACTCCATTTTCACTCCGATCTTCAACTCTCTTGAGCTTATTGAGGAAGGTATAAGAAATCTTGAAAAAATAAAAAATCTTAAAGAAAATCAGTGAAAAACATGTAGATCTGATGGTTCCGAGGCTCTTCAGGACTTCACTGATCGTGTGAATCGTGGTGAGTTCGAGATCTAATCATGAACTTGAACAAAATTCTACACAGTGGTGTGAAATCCACTTCCCTGAAGGAGATATTGAAAACAATGTAGAGCTGTTACTAGGGAGCAAAATTAAATCTTCATACCTCCTTGTTTCTAGCGCCAAAATGTAGTTGCATCTTTTCTGATGGCTACATCCAAGTAGATCTAAAGGATATAAAACTACTAACATTCAAGTTTCAAATATAAAAAAGATGTAAAGAACATGAAAGTAAAGATTAACACAAGCATATAACGTGGTTCGGCCATGAAGA
>JAJJMB010001133.1:150768-161106 GCA_023531105.1 Papaver atlanticum | reverse complement strand
TCTTCATGGCCGAACCACGTTATATGCTTGTGTTAATCTTTACTTTCTTGTTCTTTACATCTTGTTTATCTTTGAATCTTGAATGTTAGTAGTTTTATAGCCTTTAGATCTACTTGGATGTAGCCATCAGAAAAGATGCAACTACAAGGAGATCGTGGTTTCTTTTGAAGAGAAAGAGAAATCGATATCTTCTAGGTAGTTACAAAAGGGTAGTTCCGTCTGTTTCCATTAAAAGTATCTCCCGTCCATCTGAACCGGGAAATGTACCCTTTTGGGCAAATAGCCCATTTTCTGAAAGGAGAAATGGTAAATGGAATAACAGAGGTATTACACATTTTCTTAATATATTCCCTCTTGTTTCTGAAAATAATTACTATCACTTTTTTTACTTTTATTTTAGCCTAAATTTTCTACTCCCCACGTCCCTATTATATAAGTGGAAAAGTAGAAATCTCGTCGAATAAGAGAGTTTTTGGTTTTCATAAATTTTTTCTTCACTTTATCCCAATACAAATATTATATATTAATAGACTTTGGAGTAAGAGCTGCAAGTGCAACTGCTTGCAATGGGCTGACTCCGCCCCTGGTCATATATAGGGGTATATGAGAGATAAACGTCCTTGAAACTAGAACTGTACCTATCTAATGTGATTACAAAATTTATAAACTCCGGCTATATAATGAGGACGGAGGGAGAAGAAACGGAGGTAATTAATATAAGTTCGGAATTTCGGGAATGCTAGCATATACACACATCGATATTGTAATAATGTGACCGACACTATAGCCACGTGTATTGTGTACAACCCTTGTTCACCAAACTATTTAGAAGGATTTAACTTTATAATTGATTTTACTTATTTCAAAAAGGAAATGTAACACTAGTAGTACGAAGATAATTAAGTTACAGCATTAGCATCTGCAGTTACAATGTAACTACGGAAAATCCCACAGTCACATTCAAGTAATAATCTAAAGAAATTTAAGACATGATAAGAATTTTTTTAAGTTATGTTCATTATCACACTCAAGTAATAATCTAAAGAAATTTAAGACATGATAAGAAATTTTTTAAGTTATGTTCATTAAGAGCAAGAACACAAAACCAAATACAAAATGAGGAAACCCTAACTTGGAAAACAAATAACTTTATCTCTCCTAAATTCCTTACACAATCTCTCAAAAAAAGTCTCTTCCTTTTACAATGGCCTCTGGTGCCTTTTACAGGGGTTGTAGATAGTGGAGGACATCTAATAAAGCCCCTTAAATCGGATCTGAGAGGGCGATTCCATCGCCCTATCTTGTTGTTGTCGCGTTATTATCGCACTAATCTTCACAGGTTTCGTGTGATCTTCGTGATGTCATCATGTGCGTCAGGAGTGGCGTAGTAGACTTCTTATCTTTGCGTGTGACTAATGGTCTTCATTACCTTCGCCCTTGGCTGTTTTGTTGATAAAGGATATTCTCGCGTTCTCATTGGTTGTGTGATATTTTATATCTACATTTTGCCTCTTCTCGCATTGGTCTTATCTGAAGGAGAGAAAAATAAGAGAAGTTTCATCCTATCGCATCAACCTTGTCTTTTCGTATTTTTCAGATCTGCCGACATAATCCCATATTTTTCGCGTGACCGTCTACACGTGTTGGCTCTATTACCTATTGATCAATACGTCTTTAGTTCTCTTCCTTTTTTACCGGTAACCTCCCTTGACTGTCGATCTTCTAATAAATGCCTGAGAGAATATTTTGGGAAAAGGGATTATATCCTTTGTCTGTTTTATCACGCCTTCGTTTTCTCTTCTTTCTCTACTTTCTCTTTCACCATCTGTAATTCCTTCTGCTGCTGCTTATGTTATTTTGCCTTTGTATTTTCGATTCCGCCTTCTTTTGGGTTTCTCTTCGATCATCTTCCCTTCAGATATTCTCGATCTTCATTATTGATTGATTCTTTTGATCAGATTATTTCTATTCTATTCCCATACTCCATAATGGCTCCTCCGTCTGGCAAAAGACAACTTAGGGAACTCAATAAATTTACCGATGAGCTTGCTTTGAAGGGAATTACTCTGACAGTTCTGCCTAATTTTAATCATTCTAGTGAGCTAAGCAAGCATTGGTTCACTATCGAGCCATTGAGTGACAGGAGGATCATTATTTCGCTTGAGCAGCTTTACGCTGGCCTCCCTATTCCTCTTTTACTACCCTGAAATTCCTTTATTTTATGAGTTATTGTCAAGGATTTCTCGTGCAGTATATCAATTAAATGGCGATGCAATTAGAATCATGGTTGAGTATTCGCGCTGCGCTGCTGGCTTGGAGTCTCTGTATCCTAATCATGTTATTTCTTATAACAAGGATATATAAGGTTGATAATTTCTTCCAGCATTATGAGGTTAAATTTGTTGCTAATAAAAAATATCGATGGGGTATTCGTCTAAGGCGGGAAGATGGTTTTTCTAAGCGCGAGAAGATCATGCAGATGTTGATTTTCATAACCCCTCCAACACTACTGCTCATTTTTCTAAAGTTCCTAATTGGATGATGTACCCTCTCATTGTTGACGTCCCTTACATTTGGGATAGGAATGCTGATGGATCTGATCGCACATGCCATACTAATCTTTTGGACTACCATCCTTGGGTCTTCAAATGATCTGAGAAAGCAAAAGAGGCATTTGTTCATGTTTTCATGCTCTTGGTTGTTTTCATCGCGCTTTCTTGTTGTTCTTGTTTATTTTCTTGTTTGTTTTTATATGAAGAAGAGGGGAAACTTAGACTCTCTAAGGGCGAAGTCATCCCGCTCCAAGAAAGTAAGAAATAATTTTCAAACAATATTGTTGCCTCTGTTTCTTATCTATCTTGGTGTGTGCGTAGGGTGAGCCTGAAGATGATTCCTTTATTCTCCCCGATTGATCTCAACGCCTTAAGAAAACAGTTGTTTCTAAGAAGGCTATGGGTAAGGATAAGAAGGTGGCCCAAAATCCTTCTCAAGATAACGCTTCAAAGAAGAGGAAGAGGATTTCATCCATTTAGAATACCTCGTCTTTAATGATGAGTTTTTACCGCACGAGTGGTATCAGTTTGATGATACTGCCTTCGGGTCTTCTGAGGATATGCTTTCCCCTAGGGTTAACTCCCCTTTTTTCTTGATGAAGGTCTTTCCTCAGGCAGTTGCGGTGCAAACATTGGATTACTTTTTGAGATCTTTGAGTCCTCCTTGTCAACCATCAATGATCCTGTACTCATTCAGGCATGCGACACAATGGTCAAGCTGTGTGCGACTCCTTCTCCTAATCTTGAATCTTTACGCGGATTGCCTCGAATTTGCACCCACAATTCCGTTCTTCTCTCGAGCTTTTTGTAAGTTTCCTTCCGCGTTTAGCTTTCATTTATACCTGTTATAGAGGATAACTAATAGACGCATTTATGTATCTAATATGATCTCAATTTTATGTATTTTTAGTACTCGATTTTGTATTTATTATGGCTTTTTATGTCTTTGTAGGTGTTTTTGGAGAAATAAACTTTTACGGAGAAATCGGCTCGAAAAGTGGTCCAAGGAGAAAATTACTTAGGGGCACTCCAATTGATAAGGAGCACCCACCTACTATTTACACCCCAGATGTTAAAGGCACCCGATTTTTGGTTCAGGGAACTTCATCTTCAATATTTGAATTCTGGTTTTTGGCGTGAAAATGGCAGCAGAATTAGGGTTCTAATTTTACACCAGTTGTGGATAAATTCAATTGCTGGATTTGGTATGGAAGGACTCTAATTAACTAAAGAGGCCTGGTACATGTGTTTGGATCGATTAGAATGGGATCATTAATCGAGTTGGAGTGAAACAGAGAGGAAGAAAGTTACGGGTTTGCTGTTTTTTAAAGTTAAGTAAAATTTACTCGGAGATTTAAGTGAATATGGATTGGGATTGATTTGGTGCGGCAAAAAAGGGTTGAACGACGTGTTTGGAATCAAAAGAAAGAAATAAATCTCATTATATTTGGTGATTTTGTAAAACAGGGAAGTAATGTATTATCGGGTTTCTCTTTGACTTATTTTCGGAAATTTTTTAGCAGACAAAGGAACGAATATCTTTTGGGGAGATTTTATTCCATGTTAAAGAGAATTGAGAAGTGTTTTAACACACCAGAAGACGCGTAAAGGAGGAATTGGAGAGAATATTCTCCGTGACTTGGCCGAGGGGAGAAATAAGATATTCGGTGAAGATTTACCTTAAATATGGAGTTGTGGAGTATATAAAGGTTGATACGAGTCCCAGAAGAGATTGTCGAGAGTTAGGAGTAGTTTTAGAGCAACAAAAATCGCTGCAGAGCGATTCTGTAGTAGCAGCAGAGAAGAGGAAGAAGAAGAGTTGTAGACAAGAGCCCTAAGCTGAAAAACATATAATTGCAGAGAACAATCGCAATCAGTGTCTATATTCAAATTGTTATGTAACAGTCCATAAGTAACTATTATCTTCAGTTTTGCAACAATTTTAGTAACAGTGACTTCTGTGATGCTAATACAGCGTTACAAATTCTTGTGTGTATTATTTCTTCAATAGAAACACCTTTTGAGCCATAATTTATTATTTTGAGCGTGTTTTCACCATGAATAGCTAAACCCCAACACTGGGATAATGGAGGAAGCCTTATTTCACAATGGTTTGGTAACTATCTTTGATTCCTTATGACTTTTTACACTTAGTATAATTGATTTTTGATTTTCACTAATTAGTTGTGATTTCGTTTGATGGTGTATGCTTAGACGTAGGAGCTTTTGATACACCATGCTTTTGATTTACATCTAATTTTTTAGAAATCTACTTTTGGCAAAGAAATAGAGTCCACAAAAGAGCTATAATTGTTAAGAATCAACATATGCATCACTGGATTTTGATTAATGGTGGAATCCTGAGTCTCAGTACCTCTCGATATTCATGACAACTTTGTATATATATTTTCTTTATTTTTATTTTTAATTCTTAAATCAAACCTCAACGAGTCCGAGTGAACAACAACTCTATTTACTACTATAAAACTACATCAATAACTGTTTATTCTGGGTTAATGCAGAATTCTCGTATATCTGATGCTTTACTTCGGGATCAACGCGAGAGAATCCGCAATCTTGAGAATGAGAACCTCAAAGTCAAAGGGGAACTATCTGTTTATTCGAAGAAAGTGATTGATCTTCGTAATCGGAATACACAGCTTGTGGGTAAGTTTTGTAATTTTCCCGCATCTGAATATTATCGTATTGCATTGTATCCCTATTGAATAATGCGTGTTTTCAGATGTTTACAATCTAACCAATGAAGCCATCGACTGTCCTATCGAAGATTCTATTCTTTTAGAAAATCTCAATTATGCTCTGGACCACCCTGCTGAGGATTTAGAGATCTATGATTCGGTTGAACTCAAGTTGAAATATGAAAAACTCAAATTTGATCACAGGGCAATGTTATTGTTAATAATAATTCCCAGAATCGTCTCCTTAAACATAGAGAGGAAATTAAAATCTTAAAGAAGAAGAGGGATGATTTATCCAATGAGAAAGATGATGTCATTAAGAAGGGTGCTAAGGTTTTGGACCAATTCCAAGAGATATTTCTTCTCGCCAAGACAGAGAGGGATCAAGTTTTAAAGGATAATGAGGCTTTGATTTCCCGAGAAAACATGATTCGCTCTCGACTACGAATTGAGAGTGATGATGACTTTGAGTGTTATTGAGAATGCTAGATTAGGGTTGGCCACACGTGATAGTTTAGAATTGGATCATGATGAAACAGTTAAGGCGATTATTTCTGGGAAAGAAGTTTGTTTTGAATGGCGGCTTTAACTATTTGATATAGGCTTCTTTATTGCTTTGTGCGTACGCGATACTAATCACCTTGTTTTGTTTTGCAGCCACTGAGAAGACACATCTTTAACAAATTGACAATCTTTCTAAGGAGCTGAATCTGTGAAGTCAGACTTTTCTTCTGTGAAGTCGAAGCTTTCTGCTAGGAATTCCAAGTATCTTAGGCTCAAGGAGAAGCTGGTGGTTGATGTTTCTAACACTAAGAAGAATGCATTGGCTCGGCGAAACAAACAAGTGAAAGAGAATGCTGATGCGATCTGTATCCGGTATGAGAATCCTTTTATCAAGTTTAACTTCCCTAAAGTACCTCCTATCGAAGATGAAGTGTATATCTCTAGTTGTGGTGAATAATCTGAAGAAAAAAAGGAATTTGAATGAACTGAAGAACACTCAGACAAGCAAGGAGAAGATGAAGGTTAAGAAGAAAATGGGGGACACTAGGAGGAACAAGGTCTGGAGACAGAAGGCGCATCTAATAAAGGAGAAAAGGAAATCTCTGAGGAGAGAACTGAGGGATGTTCAATTGATAAGTAATGCGAATTCATTCACATGTGTAGATAATCTTCTCCATTTTGCTTTATTCTCCATCTTTCTTTTCGCTTTGTACATGTAATGCTTTATCTTCCTTCTTTAGGGGATATTTCCTTTTATGAATACTCCTATTTTCTTTCAATCTTCGGGATGTAAATGACTTTTCCCGGCACTTGATTCTAAGTGGAAACAAAATACTACTCTATTTTATCATTTCATGTGATTATATTATAGTGTTTATCATGTTGTTATATTTTCGTGTTGTTATTCAAAGTACTACAATTATGTGAAGTAATTTCAATCTATAAAGGAAAATAACATTTTCTTTTTAGTTTTGTATTCCCATACTTGCCTCTGTTCTTCATCTTTATTGTAGGAAATTATATAGATATGCCCATAGAAGGCGATCTTATCTATGTTGTTAACTAGGCGTAATTATTCTAACAATTAGGTTAAGTTCTCACCTGCCTCAGCTATCTTGATTCTTTCGCCTTTACTTCATATCTTTTCGCATATCATTTTTATTCCATAATTCCTTTGATTTTTCCTATTTTTTTTTTTTTTTCCGCCTTATTAACTTCTCATCTGCAAAATAATCGGATATATAGGTCTTAGAAAGGTTTCTTTTTGAGGTCTTATTATGCCTCCCTAGATGGAGGTCTTATATAGCCTTCCCCTGTTGAATAGGTCTTATGTTTTCCCAAGGGTATTACTTGTGGTAGGGCGACGAAATCGAAGGAGATCATTACTCTTTCAAGTAATGATCCTTTGATCTCGCCTTATCATCTTTCGTATTATTTCCTCTGCGGGATATTTTATGCGACAATGAGATAGGCCTAGGTACTCCCGTGATTAATAGCCCCATCTTTGACACAATTCATCTCCCTAGTGGAGGGTGCCGTCCTTTATATTACCCCTGAATGCCCTTTCAAGGAAGCTTACCCCTACCGGGTTAGGATAGGATCCTCCCATCCAGTGATACCAACAGTCAGTTGTTTTCGTGGCCTCTTATCCCTCCGCCGATATGGCTTAAGGTTACGATACCACACTCTAATTAGGGTTTCTTGAGGACCGAGTGTATAATAGTCAAGACATGCTAAGGGCAGCTAGGAACGCTCCAGAAGCCCTAGGAACCCTTAGCTCAACCTTGTATCTCGGCGCCCTGATCGAGTTTCTACACTTCTTAATAGAGAACTTATTTCCCTGAGATTTTTGGGCTCAGGACTGTCTCTTAGATAGGCTTTCGTTTCGCCCTAAATATCCATGACTCAGGTTCCAGGGCCGTATAGCTTTCCCCCGAGCCATGCATTACCAGGTTTACCCTGATGATGACGCGCGTTAGGTCTTGTCTATTTTTCCTCTTGCATTTATGTGAACTAGGGTGCACGTCACCATCGGATGCCTAGCCTCTTTATTAGAGGTTTATGATCTCGTTGCCTCTTGTGGAGGTCTTATTATAAGGTCTTATTTTCGTCTTTTCTTCTATTTGCTGTTTGTTTAGTAGATATAATATCTTTCATTTGGAGTAAAAATCTTCTACTTTGCATATATTTAGCACTGATCATTACATTGTAGTAGTCTTTCATCTCTGTCTTATTCGTTTATGTAAATACTAATGTTCCTAAAAATAACACCTTCCAAACTAATCTTGACTTCAAATATGAACCTTCAAACTCTCTTCTTAATGATTCTATTTATTTCTCATGGCTCCCGACTACTTCATTTGTGCTCTCAAAGGATCTCCCATTTGAGTGAATAATCTTCATCTAGTGTGTGTGTATTATTCACGCTTGTCCCATCTCCTCCGGCGATATCTATGTTCATGGGAGACTCCGATATTATCGCCTGAGCGAAAGTTTCATCTGCCTCCTCGTGCCTACTTATAGCATCAACCATCAATTTCTCCTTTCTCTTCTCTTCCTTGGCTATATCCTTCCAGTTCCTCCTCTTGAATATGCGTTTTTCACTTTGCTCAATGTCTATTTCCCTGTAAATCTTTGCCTCTGCAATGTATCCTCTAATCATTCTGATACCCAAGGGAAAAGGGAGTTTAAAAAATTGGTGGAAAATAGAGGCGACGCCTAATATGCTGTGTAACCATGGTCTGCCAATCAACGCATTATAAGGAGACTCGACATCAACTACGCAGAATGTAATTTCTGTTGATATGCTTCCGAGTGGAATAGGCATTGTTACTTCCCCTTTTGGTTTGTTTAAAGATCCGTTGAAGCCTTATATTTTGTAGGTTGAAGGGATGAGCTCTGATTCATTGCCTCCCATTGTTTTGAACGCGTGGAAGAACAGAATATCAACAGAACTGCCTGAGTCTATCAGGATTCTATTTATCTCCCACGTTACCGTTTCTTCTTCGTCCTCTTCTTCCTCTCTTTATTTTGGTTTAATCTCTAAACTCACGACTAATGGATTAGTATGCGCTTCTCTGCCCCCTGGAGCGTCCTCTGCACCAAACGAAATGGTTTGCTTTTGCCAATTTTGCAGCGACGGTATCTTCACCACGTTAAATATTTCCCTCCCTTGATCATCTCGTGCATGTACTCGACTCAACACATTGTCATGAAAATCTTCAATACTTCTGAATGAGTGAATTATCGAGTTCCAATGCAAAGGCTTTTCTCTTGTTCCCACTTCAATTAAGTATGTCTGTTCTCCTGCTGCCCGTGCTGGCCCCTGAGGTGGTGGAGGTAACATTGGTTGTTGTTGGGAAGCTAAGAAGTGGTTTAGTTTCCCCTGGCCTATCATTCTTAGTATTATCCGTTACACGTTTCTGCAGTTGCTTGTTGTGTGCCCGTGAAAGCGATGATAGGTGAAAAATTCTTGACTTCTTTTTTCAGATGGTGGTTCCACTCCCAGATTAGGAGGTGCTGGAATCTCTTCCATCATTATTACCGCCTCCCATATTTTTATCAATTGTTGTGGTCAAACGCGACATCTTGATTTCTTCCCATACCGTCTTAGTGTTTCCTCCATATCCTTGGTTGTTATACCTTCTTTGTTCTCCATATACTCCTCCTTGATTATCGAATCTTCCAACCTGGTTGTTGCCTGCCTGAGCTTGATGTTGTTTCTCTTTATATTCTCTTTCAAACATTTCTTGATCTATGCTGCTCATGGGTACTTGTTTTTGGTTATCCTCTGTGGTTGTTTTCTCCTTACTTCCTTGGGAAGTGGTTGTTACTGTCTTTGTAGTTCTTGGTAGAAGTCTCGCATTACCTTCCTTTGCTCCTGTTGTGGAAACTGGGTATGATTCAATCTCCTTCTGCTTTTCCTCAAGGGAGATATATTCTTCTTGGTACTCATGCAACTCTTTCATCCTCATTGTATCTTTAAGCATGAACATCTGTATATACAATAAATATGTTGGAAAGAGAGCGTTAATAAAAGTTAGGATCAGATTTCTTTCTTCCACCCTTCATTCCATTTCACTGCACATTGTTCTCCATCTCGATGTTAGGTTGCGTAAACTTTCATTTGTCCTTCTCCTCAGACTGAACACCATTTTGATTCTAGGGCGTAGCATGTTATTGCTGATTTATGCTCCTAGGAATATGCTTTGAAATTGTTCGAATGACGAGATACTCCCTAAAGTTAGTCCATAAAACCATTTTAGAGCTTCCCCTCTTAGGCTGGCTGGAAAATATTTGCATAGTACCGCATCATTATGTCCCCATTGTAACAGAGATAGGTTGTATGCTTTGATATGCTGGATCGCACAGCTTGGTCTATCGAATATGCTGGAGAACGTTGGCAAGGTACATTTTGTCGAGATTCCTGCATATTGTATTTCGCGCACGAATGGTGATTTTCCCGCATCCTCTATTGCTTCCTCGAGTTGTCTTCTCCCGTCATTTCTTCGTGTATTAATTATCTCACGCATGTCCTCTTACTCTCTGAGTATTTTTCAGTTGATGTGCTGGTTTTCCTCCTG
>JAJJMB010001133.1:89985-138544 GCA_023531105.1 Papaver atlanticum | reverse complement strand
GCCTATACTTTGAAGGGGAATGTTAGGTGTTAGGACTAAGAAAGGGTCACTCCCCTCATTACTAATTAGTTTTGAGTTAAAAGCTAAGTGATGTAATAACTAGTTCCAATCCTTTTTATAAGTTCATTTCAAAACTTGCGTTACCTTGTCTGTAGGTAAACAATGCTGGGATTAATGGTTTCACAATTGATGCCGACCGTTTTAAGGCATTGACAAGTCGTATTGGCAAGGTAATTAATTACTTCTCTGTACCAATTACTGATAGACGAAGAATTCAAGTCGATGGTATCATCAAGTCGTTGGTATCATCACCCACACATATTTTATCATTGCATTAGAGTAATATGCGCCAGATCAATTGTTGATATCTAAACCGTTAGAAGCTTAAATTGAAATTTATTAATATTATTTATAATGGCTATAATTGTGAATTAGTTGCTCTTATTTTGTCCAGGATACAAAGGAACTTGAGAGGATCTTTGAAAAACCCGAAACCAAAGAATTAGCGACAGAGACATATGAATTAGCAGAAGAATGTATCAAAACAAATTACTATGGTGTTAAATCGGTAACTGAAGCTCTTATTCCATTGCTTCAACTATCTGATTCACCAAGAATTGTTAATGTTTCGTCCTCCCCTGCATGCCTCAAGGTATTCATTGTTGTTGGCTTGTTACCGCTCTAACTTCCAATCCAAAAATGATTTCTAAATATTTTTACATCTGTTTACACTGGTTTGATATCAGAATATATCCAATGAAACAGCTCTAGAGATACTTGGAGATGTTGATGAACTAACAGAAAAGAGAATTGACATGGTGCTGCATACGTTGCTTAAGGATTTTAAGGAAAATTTAATCGAAACAAAAGGGTGGCCTACTTTTGGAACGGCGTACATAATATCAAAAGCATGTTTGAATGCTTACTCAAGGATTTTAGCAAATTTTTTTGCCAAGTTTCAGGTAAACTGTGTTTGTCCCAATTTTGTTAAAACAGATATGAACCACGGCATCGGAATATATACAGTCGAAGAAGGTGCCAAACCTGCAGTCACAATAGCTCTTTTCCCCAACGATGGACCTTCTGGATGTTTCTATGATCGTTTTGAAGTATCTGAATTTTGATTCGTACCGATCAGCTATTGTGTACGTCCAACAGGCAAACGATAAGAGATGGCTCATCAACAACATCTCAGTTGTCTAATATTACTGTTCTATCTTCTGATATATAGCTCTTTCCATTTGCTTCCGTTTCCAGCTTGGTTCATGTGAATGTCCAGAGGATGGATCCGTTTATAATGTATTCACCCTTTATTTGGATGATAAATAAACCAGTGTGATGCTTGAGTGAAAAATGTTAATATTCTCGTCTAATTCTTCTAATATATAAAACAGATCTATCGGTAATTTTTCGAGTGTGATGCCCTTGTTTGTATTTATATTTTGTGCGAGTACAGCACAATTTTTCGACATCAGCCTATACGAACACGCCTTGTATAACTCAACCACAAAAATAATCCCAAAAAATTTCAAAGTGCTAGACCGAACTAACTATGAAATCATACGAAGTTGATTTACAAACGAGTGTATTCACTTTGTGATAACTATAAAAAATTATAACGTGGAAAGAAAGGAAATAACACGGACACATAAGATTTTGTTAATGACGAAAAATTTCTGGCATAAATTTTTTGGGACGTATTTCAGTTTTTAATACTCTCAGATTTAATCCGTTATTCGAAATGACTGCCACAAACTTCTCATAGTTGATACCAAGTAAACACTTCTTCGTTACTCGGTTCTTTCGGTATTCCAGCGCGCGCCTACGACCAACATGGTCTACGCACATGAATCCCAAAATAGATTCCACAATCTTGAGTTGATTCCCCTGCTTTGAAGACTTGCGAACTCATCTCCTTTGGATCGTAATTTGGAATAACAAAGGACTAAATCTGTTTCAATAACCAACTCACTTATTGATGTCCCAAATCAATATTTAGATCAAAGAAAAAATAATTGAAAGGATCTTTCGTTAAATCGGTGTAATCTTGATCCTGGATTATATGACTCTTTCTTTTTAAGCAAGGATTTCCATGATATCTTCTAGAACATATTTCAAATACTATTCACCGCTTCCAAAATTAGAATTCTTAAGAACATTATTCGATTGAAACATTTTAGTAAATCACATGCATCATAATCAAAGCTCTCGGGACATAAGATTTACCAAAAATAGCTTTTAAAGTTATCCTAAGAGAATTAGTAGTAAAACACTAGGGTGACAAAATTTGAAGTATAAAAACTCCGTTCAAATTTTGGCATCCATTAAAACTCCATATTAAACAAAATTGATACAAAAACCCCAAACAAAATTGGTTTCATCAAATTCTATGATGAAAACAAAATTGATTTCAACTTATTTTTGCCGATTTTTTATCATGAAACCAAATATTTTAATGATAAAACAGTAGTTTATGATGAAACTAAATTTTAGTGGTATTGTTTCTGGTTAGTGGTGATGTTGGTTGGTGGTGGTGTTTTTTATGGTGATGGTAGTGCTAGTATTTGTTGGTGGATGTGGTGTTGGTAGCTAGTAGTGGTAGTTAGTGGTGGAAAAAACACTTTTGGGGTTTTTGTGTTACTTTTATTATTTGGGGTTTTTGTATTACTTTTGTTTTGATTAATCTTTTGTGGATGAATAGTGACACAATTGGGGTTATAACTCACGGCCCGTATCCTAAATCGAAATTCGGTCAAAACTTCATTGTTGTAATTCATAGAATTTTCATAGATGTGAATTTTACTAGACGATTCTCTTTAGCCTTGTTCAGAAGATCTAATAAGATCCAGAAGTCCTTCCAGTAAGATGGAAGCTCTCATTCTAGATTAAGAGTACCGAATGATGTAGTCATGTAGCTATAGGAATGAGGCAGTTGTTATTTTTCCAAAGATTTAGAAACCATGTATATGCGTTTTTAAATTCGGCCACTGATTCAAGAACGATTGTAAGTATTGCCATTTCAAAGTTGTGACTGTACCAGGACGGAAATGAAAACTACATATCCTACGAATAACTAATACGGCATGTTCACTAACTAAAATTGGTTGGGGTTTTCAGGTCGGTCTGTTGTCGCTAAAGAGAGCAGAGATTGTCATGGATACGATATCACGTGGGAGCCAACGTGAAGCACGTTGGTGTTCAGTTAAACAATATATAAGTAAAATCTCTGTTCCAACAAAACTTGGAAGTGAGCACTGTACTGACTCAAAGGTGAAAACAAAATGGAAAAAGCTAAAGGTTGTACCAATTCGGTGAAACGAAAAGAAAATTGACACAAACATGAATGTAGGGGACCTATGGTACGACATATTGACAAGACCGTAGAAAAGTAAATGATTCACCACCGTTGCAATAGAGAAAGCCACTTTTGGCAATAGTTGTGCATTTCCACCCAAGATGTTTAATAATTCAAACAGTGTTGTCAAAAACAGTCAAACTTTCATAATTTGTTTTACAAAAGAGTCATCATTACAATTTTTTTGTAAAATGGTCCGTTGTCCATTAATTCGAGAATTATATCACTATTCGAAGTTAATTTTGATGCTACAATTACCTAATTTTCCCTAAACATTGGGTTCAAGGTCGCTGCAAGACATTCACTTTTTAGGGTTCAGCCTCCGATGTTTAGAGAATTCCAATCTGTTCGGAATCGTAACATGACACTTATCCGAAGGGTTTTCCCTCTGGGATTTAGTGAAGCTTTTGTCACCACCACCACTTCATAACCACCACCCTAATCTCTTAAGTTAGATAAGGAAGGCTATTCTGGGATACGATAGCCCTTGTTTTTTCTTTCAAAAGTGCTACTTCGAATGGGAAAAATGGTAAACCCTAATTAAAGATATGATCATTGGGAAACCAATTAATGTGACCCTTTTGTAAAACCGTATTGCTCCAAATGTAATCGGAGGACGTTGCATTCCTATTTTAAGGTGCCAAACAGATCCTTAGTGCAGTCCTAAATGAACTTTAGACCCTAGATTCATGTCTTAAAGAGCCCATCATATGTTGATCCAGTGGTCCAGGGGCATTGGTGTAGATTTGGACTCGATCCTTGACAACCCGTAAGGGAACCGAGGCATTTGGTGGTTAAACAGACCCCTGTTTAATAGGTCTAATAGACAAGTTTCTATATATAACGTTTTTAAATATCGCTAGCACAGTTTTGCAATTATATCCCATTCGTTCCCTGTGTATAGGTGGAATTCACCTAATTTCTTAGAATATGGAAAAATTCGGATTTTATAAATGTCCCTCATTTTTCTCATTTCAAAAAATATCAATTTATTGTGATAAGACCCACCTATAATACAAAACAGAATGGGTTTCCGAGGGTAGGACGGTCGGATAATATTTTGAGAGACAAACATCGCATCCGACCATACTAGTCTCATCCCAGATAAAAATATCTAGTTGTGGATATATGCATAATGATATGAATACAACAAAAAACAGTATCAAAGACAACTAATCTTTGGGGATCAATTAAAATTTTATTATTTTAGGGAAAAATAAACAATTTACTTGTCATTCTTATCAGAAAGTATTATTTTAATCAATTATAAGTGTAATTGAATTTATAATTATTTAGATGACAAATATCTACGATTTTCATAGCTGCAAGTTCTCATGGGTGAAACTAAGTCTTATCATAATTTATAGTATTTACTTAAATCATTATGACAAAAAATTATTCGTCTCATGTTGTATCGTTACAACGAGTTATTTCTAGCACATAATAAAAATAAAGTATACGAGGAAATAATTATACGGAAGTCGTTATCTAATAGGCCATCAAAATCCGGGATTCTGTCTTTATTTAAGGGATAGAGGGAACATTTATTCCTAAACAAGTTTTCTATTGCTTCTAAGCAAAAAACTACATTGACTTTAAAAAAGAACTAAAAATTAGGATTTAGGAGTTTATTTTTTATTTTTGATACACGAAAGCCGGGTCCAGGCCCCTACCAAAACTCAGCCAGTCTGACAGGCCCAACTGTCATATTCAACCCGCCATAACCCTTATAAGAGGAATATTTCATGAGATCTCCCACTAGTGAAATAGAAGTTTCGTGGCCGTTAGGGCAAGTCATAAATAAGAGGGGTATTTCATGAGATCTCCCACTAGTGGAAAATAGCAGTTTCGTGACCATTAGGGCAAGTCATAAATACGAGTTAAATGACCTGTTTTAACGGTCGCGGAAATGGTCGTTGTTTGAGCGTCTTTTTCATCTATGACGCGGCTCTGCAGGTCGCGGAATAACCTGTATCTACGACTGATTTTAACGGTCAAGATGCTCAAACTGACCTATATCGGCCGTAGGCATGCATTTTAATATATAAAAAAAAAGATTCAGATTGCCTGACTGAATCTGACTAAATCTCAAATGAGAATTCTAATAAGAATTCAAATGAGAACTCAAATGAAAACCAAATCAAATGAGAATGAGAATATTCAAATGAGAATAAAATCAAACTCAATTCAAATAAAACGTGCACCCATATTCAGATCCTCAGTTCATTGATTCATTAAGTCAAAAATTACACTAAAAAGGATTTAAACTTAAATCCTCAGTTTAGACCAATATAAATTAAAAATGCTCTATTCACATTTGAATTCAGCTTACACTTAGGCTAAAAACCAACTAAAACCTCTAAACAAAGTAAATTGATAATGCTTTTTTACAGTCGGTGCAAACTAACCAAGATATATACCAGGCCATAGATAGAGACGTCATCAACAAAAATGTGAGATGGCCTGATAATGTCAGAATGGAACGCCCACGATCATGGAACTTATAGTTGCACTAAAACCTCTAAACAAAGTAAATTGATAATGCTTTCTTACAGTCGGTGCAAACTAACCAAGATATATACCAGGCCATAGATAGAGACGTCATCAACAAAAATGTGAGCTGGCCTGATAATGTCAGAATGGAATGCCCACGATCATGGAACTGGAAGTTGCAAGAAGATAAAGAGTCATGTTGCCCACACCAGTAGTACGCATCTCTTTGCAAACTGCACAAAGATAAATGATAGAACTTTTAGTATTAACTAATTTAACGCAAGTTTCGATGAAATGTGAACAATGAAGGAAAAACAAAACAAGCAAAGATGATATTCTTGAAGTTAGAGAAGCGAAACCACCTATAACAGACAAGAGTATACATGTATGGGAAAATTCTCAATGATTTCTTCACAAGTCTAAAAATTACAAGGCTAATTTGGAAACTGACTCCACTCTAGCACGACATCATAACGGTTGACAAGAAATGAAGTGACCTACTAGTCATATCATCGCAGTATATTCCCACTATTTATCCCAAGATTTCAATAGAATATTGATCTGAAAGGAAACATCAAGAACTCAGTAGCAGCTTAGTGCATCCCTACATGTATTAACACTTCTTATATACAAACAGCAATTAAGATCAATGAGGAAGCTAATTTACAAGCCCAGCTTTGAGTCCATTCAGAGGCATGGCTTCAAAATACAAAAAAACAAAGGCCAGCGTAAGCCAATAGAGTTGTACAAGTAATACCATGAGTGTTGATGCTCAAGTACAAAAACCAAGTTAGTGCATGTACATAACACAATCTTTTGGATAACCTACGTACTTGTTGATGCCATAATTGGAACAATCAGAAGAGAAATAAGAGTTTGCTACTAAGCTTATATCAAATACATATCGAGGAATAAGAAAAAAGTGGTAGAATCGAGTGAAGCTAACCTGCAGTAAGATTATTCAATCAGTCAACAACAGTTCCAGATCAAGAAGGACCCTGGAGAACACAATAGAATGTTTCCAGAAATTAACTTTTTGTTAGCAGAGGTTTGAATCTAGATACAAAATGATGTAAATTTGCATCTCATCATTGTAATTAATTATGACTATACCTTCGTATACAGGGCCTGGTTTTCTGTGCTTATGTTTAAGAAGTTTATGTGCAAAACTTCCAAATCTGGAGATACAATAAAGGAAGACAAAGCCATAAAGTTACAAAACAGAACTATGATACTATAATCTAATCGAATAACTACCACATCAAGGTCATATTTCATATCATGCAAAGTTTACATGCAATATATAATCCTAGACACAAAGAACAGAGATCTCACTTAAAACAAAATATGTTTCAAGATTTTGAGCATATGTGAATTAGTTCTTAAAATCTATTGAAAGAGCCTAATACTGCATACAAATACACTGGAAAGTACATAATATGTAAAAGATTTGGAAAGGATACGAGAACTAGTGGAAAATAGAAGATCCAGTTGGTGCAAGAGTTCCAGGCTCTTCAAAGTCATGAATAAATTCATCTACTTCTCCATCCTGAAGCTGCAATAAAAAATCAACACTAAACCAATTAAACAATGCCAAACACAAAAGAAGAAAAAATCCAAACTTCGATAGATGTACACTTAACCAATTCCTATCGAAACAAATGTATGCAATCAAAAATCATGCATGGATTGGGACACAAATGTGCTCAATACGGCCTTTTCACGACGAATCTCAGTACACCACTTTCTTTGCACAGTTGTAACCCTATGAAACTTTATTGGACTTACCTAAGTATTACTAAGATGAGATGTTTCAGTATACTTGAACCCTATTATTGCATCCTGGGTGCTGGAAACTGAAGAACGACTTGATGATCCACTTGTTTATCCCAAAAGATTAGATCTACTTAACTGCAGGAGACCGAACGAAAGATATGCTATATTAAAACCTAAAATGACACAATATAAATAGGAAACCATTACAATACGAGGTTACTTAGAAGAGCGCGTAAGGGAGGAGTGCTCCTTGGACATTGTTGGCACTCTGCAAGAAAACAAAAATTACCTTAGACTTTGTGAGGTAGCACAAATATAAAGGAAAAGAATACGACTAAAGTCTGAACGAACACTCCTTCTCTTACAAAAGATCACAAAATATTCTTCTCAAATACGTATAATCAGGCTTAGCATCAAATTTGAAAAATATACGCATAACAAAGAAGCAACTCCACTAAATATGCACTATAACGAAATGATAAGACAAATCATCGTCAATAGGCTGCAGAGAACTAGTTATTGCCTGCAACAAGATGAGCAGATTTGTTAGCATAAAACATACACAATAGAAGATTGAATTCAATCCAAATTAAAGAAACTAGTACAGATTAAGAACTTACGAGCGTAATTGAGGAGTAAGTGAAATTACATTACATTACATAAGTGTTTTTTTGGATATTTGGTATGGCATCTTATGCTGGATTATTGAGTTGCATGATTTTGAATTTCATTTAGCAAGCTCTGTCGTTTAGATTTGCCTCTGATATCAAGGATCATGGCCAGCTGCAGATAAGCTTTGAATTAGGTTCACCATTCAAACCATTAAGTCAGCTGATGGGTGTCTTTCCAGCTGCAAGGTTGTATCAATGTCTTCTTCCTTTGTTCGAGATATTCTTAGATTATAGTTTTTCTAACGACCCAGTGTTTGTGCAGTTCCCTTGCGCTACCTGAGCATTATAGGAAATTGATGAGCGACCCAACTTCACCGATTATTGATTTTTATCCGACTGGTATGTTTTGTGGTCTCGAAAATACGTAGTGTTAAATTCGTTAAGAGTGGCAAGCGGTTTGCACGGCAGGTTAGATTCTTAAATTTCTTGTGTAGGGGAGAGTTGAAAATCTCATTTGTACCAATTACTTGAGATTTCTTTTTGTAGGGTATCGCTAAACTACCATTCATCGATGAAAGTCGTCTTCTTACAGAGCGTAGTATATATTGCTTTGTATCTATTACAGGGTTAGCGTAGTTGCTATTGCCAGGTTCAATGAATTCGAGGAAATGCAAGAAACAGCTTCATGCAAAACATGATGTTCATCCAGATGCATCTAACACTTTATTTGTCAAATGGTTACCTGCAAATTGTACACAACGCGAATTCTCTCGTATCCTTTTTATCAGCAGACTTTATATTCATGTCTTTTTTTGTCTATTGAGAACTTTTTCTCCTCTGGACGCTTTTTTTCATATATCATCTTCAGTTGCTGGACCTTCACTTGGGTTTGCAGATATCTTGCTCCTTTTGTAGGTTTTAAAGAAGTAAGACTTATGAGCAAGGAGTCTCGTCATGTAATTTAATTAATTATAATTGCACATAGTTAAGTTTTTATCTTCCTATTCGTGGTCTCAAGCTAGTTTTGTTTGTTGCAGTCTGGAGGAGATCCACTTGTCCTGTGTTTTGTTGATTTTATCAATCCTGTGCACTCTGCAAGAAAACAAAAATTACCTTAGACTCTGTGAGGTAGCACAAATATAAAGGAAAAGAATACGACTAAAGTCTGAACGAACACTCCTTCGCTTACAAAAGATCACAAAATATTCTTCTCAAATACGTATAATAAGGCTTAGCATCAAATTTGAAAAATATACGCGTAACAAAGAAGCAACTCCACTAAGTATGCACTACAACGAAATGATAAGACAAATCATCGTCAATAGGCTGCAGAGAACTAGTTATTGCCTGCAACAAGATGAGCAGATCTGTTAGCATAAAACATACACAATAGAAGATTGAATTCAATCCAAATTAAAGAAACTAGAACAGATTAAGAACTTACGAAAGAAAGTCCCTAAAATGAAGAAAAAAATGAATGGATCAATTCCAGACCCTAAAACAAATATATCAAAATCTAAATCTAATCCAATCATCTATAATCATTAACACACTAGTGGAAAAGGGGCTATATAAGACACATTGAAGCGACACAAAGAAGATATGGGGAAACCGCCACATACCGAATGTGTTTCTGACTAAATTCAAAATGTCGTTGTATTATGACTTTTTTTGACTTCTAGAACGACGCGTTAAGTCTGTAATTGACTAAAGTCAAACATATCGTTTTAACATGACTTCGGTGGACTTTTACAACGACATGTGTATTCTATCATTTCACTGGTTTCAAGGAGATAAAACAATAAATCTCTCTCTATGCTTTCTCTTTCATTTTCGGTTTTATCTTCTCTCTCCTTCTTCTTTCCACAGTAGAACCTTTTCTTTTCTCATTTTCCTCCTACAAATCGTTTCTTAACTAAGTTTTGTTACAGATCTTTCATGGCTTCAACCAAGATCTTGAAAATAACTTCAACTAGGATTTTTCTGAAGAACGAAAATCACTAGAGTCATTTCGTTTTTCTTTACCTGAATGTTAAATCTAAAACCTCAAAATTATTTTCTTATTCAACCATTTTTCTTTTTTTGTTTGGGTTGTAATCGATTGTTCTTCTGATAATTCGTTGTTTCCAGTTTTTTCAACTTCAGAAGGTAAAGTTAGGTCTGAAATTTTATTTTTTCTTCCAATTTCTGTTATTGTTATTTGTTCGTTTGTTTGTTGTTTGGGTTTCATAAATCTTTTAATTTTGTTGTAGAAGTTATTAAAAAAGACCTATCGATTATCAGTGATGGTTCGCAAGGTAAATTTCTAAACCCTAACTTATTCTTTCATTTTTATTTCCTTTTTTTTTTTTGGTAGATCAGCCGGTATTTGTTTTCGATGACATAAATGATGTTGGGGTTTTTGTCTGCTTATCCATTTTAAGGGTTTTCATGTTTAATCTGTTGATATAGTTTTTGTTTTTATTTTTCTACTCCAATGATGATTCTTGTTCTGATTTGGTATAATATTGTTTAGATTCGGCGATTGTCATTCTACTTGGGACTTTTTTTTGTTCAATTTTTATTTATGGTATTGTTTGAATCGATCTGTAGGATTCTAAGTATGTCTTTGTTGAGAGGAGGAGTTGGAATATGAACATTATTGACATCAAAGATCAGAAAAGAATACCATGACATGGTACTGATGCTTACTCTCTGTTTTTCCAATCACATAAAGTATCTAATACTGTTGTTAGAGCATTGCTCGGTCGAAGCGATGGATTCCTAACCGTTCAACGTTGGAGCTTTATTTGTCTATGACTTTAAGTCTTTAGATAACTTTTGTTATGTATTTGCCCTTGTTTCTATTTATACTACATAATTATTTATACTACCAAATTCATGGATTAGCAACGGTATGTGGCAGCTACAAAGTAAGGTTGCAACAGTTCTGCTCTGTTGCGAAAGTCGATGTTGCAATTTTTCGCAACGGCTACGTTACCCTTGCGATTTTTTTTCCGCAACAGTTCTAAACTGTTGCAACGCTAAAATATCGCAACTATTTGAAACAGTTGCGAATTCGATGGTCGCAAAAGCTTTAAACAGTTGCGAACTGGAATATCGCAACAGGTTAGCTCAGTTGCGAAATTTTATAACATCAGAAAAATTTCCTTGTAGCAAAATCAAGTTTCCCTTGTTCATTTGAAATCAAATTAATCCAATAGCAGTATCAAGATAGTGTTCTTAGATTTAATTCACCATGATGAACTCGTACACAAAATGTATGAAGCACACCATAAAAATCATATGAAGGAATCTATAAACTCGGTATCACACCAAGGTTCTTACAAAACGATTTAAAGAAAAAAGAACTCTATCATTCTTTGGAACTAAGGAAACCTGCTACCTAGGTGAACATTTCTGCTGCATAAGGCATGCCCAAAGGTTGAAGTTTAAGGTGTCACCATGGGTTGCGAGGCATTTCTACTGGAGGAATCAGCAAGAGCAATGTGCTAGCTAGATGTGGCACGCCCACTTTCACTGAAGCTGAAAAGACGAGGGTACCCAAATACACCACAATCTTTAAAACATCCACCTATAAGCCCTCTTACTGAAAATGATTGTCTATGGACAAAGTCGAGACAATATGACAAATCGGTATTCACACTTTGTGTGATCGTCTATGGATACGAGATCGAGACAATACAAAAATCAAAGCGTGATTACTTGATAATAGGTTCGGACTTAACCAAACTATATAGGATCACTATCAAGTAATACAGAGTTAACGTTTGTGTATTTTACTTTTAATTATAATAAACAATTATAATTGAGGAAATAAAAAAGTAAAAGACACAGCAAGATTTTGTTAACGAGGAAACCGGAAATGCAGAAAAACCCCGGGACCAAGTCTAGAATTGAATACTCTCATAATTAAGCCGCTATACAAAATCTAAACCAAACTTCGTATAGTTGAGACCAAGCCACTAAACCAAGTTCACTTAATTTCTTCAGTATCCATGCGCTTCCGACATTCAATAAGTGCACACACTGGAACAATTCCTTTGGATCGTATTCCAAACACTAAAGGAACTATAAATCTGTTTGGTAACAACTCTATTGATTCTTTCCAGTAAAGATATCTCAAGTCATATGCAAAGGCTCTTCCGTTTAAACTAATAAACTCCTTTGCCTAGTTAGATCAATCTATCCAACAACTACCGAAGTAGCAGGTTTAGATTTGCAATCAATCGATATAGAATCCAACAAGAAACTATAAAGCGATGCCGATCTCATGCAACTAATCAATCGAATAAATCTGATTCCAGTTGGATCCAAGCCGATCAAGGTTTGTGCTACACAAAGATATGAGAAACCAATCAGAAATCTTCTTCATCTTCAAATCTACTTTAATCTTCAATTAAACCTTCACAACACCACATGAATCTCTTGTGATCAATTACGCAAAGAACAGAGTCTGTTAATAATGGATTATCACAAGATGTCTTTAGATCTACAAACAGTTTTAAAGATCCCGTCGACACTTTGATCTAGTTTGAGTGAATCTTATATCAGAAGAGAAGACTTTAAAGAATAAACAAACTAGGTGTAATCAAAGTTCAACGACAGTTAGTCAATAAAATCAATCGAAAACTAATAAACTGCAGTTATCTAGTTTCCCACCAATCGTAGAGCTTCTTGATCCCACATAAGTCTTTAAACGAGCGGTCGTAAGAGATTTCGCCTAATTAGGGTACTTTCCTATCCGGATAGACAGCTCCACCATAAACAACAAAAGGATGAAGTTTGCCTGGCTCTTAAGATAGTTTTCTAGAAATACAAACTTAGGTATTGATTGACCAAGGATGTTTGGACACCAAGGAATTTCCAAAACCGAATATTCTCAAGATATGCAATAAATTCCCAAATCGGTTATCATAATTCCTGGAAATGCTAAATCTCTCAATAGAAAATGCCCAATTAGTAAATGCACATTACAAATTTTTATTTTCTAGAGATATGCATTTAATTGCTGGTAATTAAAGCATATAAAACTAATAACCTTAATTAAAAGATTCTTAATTTATTTCGGACCGGGATCTCCTTGAGTAATTAAGGAATATCTTTGAACAATAAAAGATAAGAGTTATTGTTCGTGTTCAAAGTACATTTACATCTTTTCTTTGTAAATCCTCTTTCATATTTAGAATCTTGGAATCGATTATACAACACTTCCAAACAAATTTAGAATTGGTTAATCTGTATTCCAAGACATCTATGTGATTGATCAAATATCAAATCACTATCATGGGTTCAATCATTTCTACCAATCACAAGGATCGGTTCTACCTTGATATGGATTACTAGTGATCGAACACATAAGTTACCAAGGCCGGTTACGTCAGTTACCATGATCAGTTACGTCAATTACCAAGACCGGTTACCATATTCACATGGTATTGCTTGTGATCGGTTACATAAGTTACTAGGATCGGTTACACCAATTACCATGATCTGTTACACCAATTACTAGGACCGGTTACACCAATTACAAGGATCGATTACACAATTCTTTTATGATCGGTCACACCAATTACTAGGATCGGTCACACCAATTACAAATATCGATCATACCATCTCGGGTGATTACTTAGGATCGGTTACACTAATTAATAAAAACCAGTCATACCAAATCATAAGTCAGACATTGTGATTAGTTATACCAAGATACATAACATGTTATGATCGGTTCTACTAACACATATTGGTAATCCAAAGATATGCAATGAATAACAATACCAATAAGCCTGGCGATTTCCCTTTCGATTCATAAAACAATTCATGAATGTACTTCCTTTAAACAAATGTAAACATTGTTTCCTAGGATGAAATCTTCACCTTAAACACATAATCACAATAGCATTCATACGATTATGTCGATGTCATATATACGAAGTTCAAAAGATAAGCGTTATACTTCGTATTCTAATTCCTTAACACTATGAGCATGTGATCATGTCTCACTACAAGAGTATAATAATCATTCACAGATTCAGTTATGTTTTCAATATAGCATGACTTGAAAGATACGTTAGGAATGAAATAGTTCAAGTCAGTATTACTAACCTCAAGAGAAAGGATTGTAGTTTCATCTTTTTTGATGGCTACATCTAAGTAGATCTAAAGGCTATAAAACTACTAACATTCAAGATTCAAAGATAAACAAGATGTAAATAACATGAAAGTAAATATTAACACAACCTACGTCCACGTGAAAGAAGATGTTTTCTTTATTGATTCTAAGGTCTTACCCTTGAAAGAGCTACAAATATCATTTAGATTTCTCACTCTCTTTTTATCTAGATCTCTCTCAGGAATTCTCTGTAGAAAGACCATCTAAAATTACATTCCATCTTCTTCTACATGGTTTGGTATTTATAGGAAAATTAGACTCGTGAAGGCCTGGTCTCGCCGAGCTGGTGGAGCTATCGTACATCTTCTTATTGCTTCGGACGAGCTCTACACTATCCCTCGTGATGGCCTACTTGGTTCCTCCTCCGAGTCATCTCGCTCCATACGTCATCGTATTGCTCTTCTTTGGGAACCTCGTGCTGCATCACCTTTGGGTTATAGTATAGATCTCCCGAGTCTCCTGATACGATGTTGATTCGTCCACGTCTCCTCCGATCCTTCATTAAATGAAGTCCTTTTTTTTAGAATTGACCGTCTGAGTCGATTAGACACTCCTTACACGCGCCATTCATGTAACGTTGTAGCAGGTGTGTCGATTCAGACGAAATCACCTTTATAGAGTATGATTCGGTGCTTCTACCTCATCACCTTATCATGAAACCATCCCTTGAGATGTTGACACGTAGACATCGGGTAATTTACCCTCACATTTTGCTCATTTACAGCCACGTCTTTTTCGCCACGTCCGAGACTTACGCCACGTCTGCACTTTTAGTGCGCTTTTACCTATTGGACTTGAGGCACCGGTTGGTTGGTTTCTTATAAAATCTTTCGGGGAAAGAGAATGATGTCTTTATTTCCTGTGTTTAGGGTTCATCACTTTTTCATTCTTTCTATCCTCTGTCTTTTGCTGTTCCTTCTTAACTTCTTGTCTCTTATAAAGAAGTTCATTATGTCTGGGATAAATTCTCCAACTTGACCTTCAAGACGGTATAATCTTCTCTGTTTTTCCTTTTGTTTTTTGTTTTCGCCGGTAGTTTACGTCGTTATTTTGAACTTTGTAGTTCCTTTGTGGTTATCATGGTTACTTTAATCAATGGTTCTTTCCATTGTTCTTCAACTGTGAAGTTTCTTTGGGGATCGCCATTCTCGTCTCCGCCTTTTATTATTTTTCGCCCGTTTTTCTCCGACGTAAGTTATGATACCTCCCTTTTTTTTGTAGTGCTGATAAGAGACCGATGAGGGCTTCGAGCACCAGCCGTTCTTCCAGCATATCTGATGTCGATTTCTTAGAGATGATAAAGACTAAGCATCATCTTCAGAGATTTCAAGTTACTTTTGCTACTCCGATGGGTCAATCCAGCGTCTTGACAAAGAAATTCTTTGAGGATAATCCCTGTGGTCCCAACGAGATTATCATGGCGGCGGGTCAGCTCGATGCTGGGCTTCGCCTTCCTTTGTATTGCCCACTAGACTCCTTTCAGTACGAGGTGCTTTGTCTGCTTAGTCCCCAGCGAGCTATCTATCACCCCAATTGAAATTTTTATAGGATCGCCCGAGAATGTTCTCGGCGAAGTCAAGACAAGGTTCTTGAGCATGATCTGAACGAGTTCATATCATCTCAGAAGGATTTATATACGCCTGCGACTTTCGTGGATGAACTATTGGTGCCAACAATACGATACATTTGAGGTCTTTGGAGTTGGGATTTCTAGGTCTCGGCGACCTCTCTGAGGTCCTCCTCTTATGTCCGATTTGGATCCTCCCAATCCCAGCCAGCTTACACTTCGCAAGACTCATGATCCCAAATTGTCTCTAGCTCCTCTTCGTATTGTGGGGCCTTATATGTTTGGCAAGGATGAGACTGGCGATGTCCTTCCTGGGATTCCCGATATGCATAGTCATGTGCAACCTTAGAGGCCATGGGAGCTTAAATTGGTTCCTTCTCGTAGACGTTCTTCATAAACTGCTCGATTTATTGAGGATGCTAAGGTAGAAAATATTGTCTTAATGTTTTAACGTATATATACCTTTCCCCTGTTTTATGCCTTAGCATCTGATGTTGTTGTATTATTTGATCAGAGGAGGAGAGTCGTTGATGGTTATGGGCCATCTACTACTCCTGTGGAGGTTGCAGAACATGAATTGGAAGTTGATATTGGTGTGTTGTTTGGTGAGAATCGGATGGTGGATCTTAGCGATGCATTCTTTGATGATCTTGACCAAGCTTTGTTAGATGATCCCACCGATCCCGATGGCGCTGCTACCTTATCGGATGTAAGGATTCCCCAGGCGAGTAATCTCGATGATAAGGGTGTTCTCCCCGAAGTAAGTGCTCGAGGTGGTGGTGGGGTTGGTAGTATTGTTCCTGTGGTTCCAAGTGGTGGTGGGGTTGGTACTGGCGTACCAAGTATTTTTGCTGGTGGTTTTCCTTCTGCTCCAACAGTTCCTTCTAGTTCGTCTTCCACTATTTTTTGTGGCGGATCCGAGGCGATGAAGATTTTATGCTCGGATCAGTATGCTCGATTGAGCGAGGACGAGCAAGCTCGTATTTTAACTTCTATGCCTAAGTACGCTCAGCATCATCTTGTGCAGGCGGTATTTATTGAAATTTTACTATATTTGTAATAGTATGTTACTTATCATTGCCCTAGTTGAAGCTTTACTAACTGGTGGTGTTATCCGATTTGCTAGAGAAACAACCTTAGGGTTGGCATGCTATTCGAGACTCGCATTGCCAGGAGACGAGCTAGAGCTGTAGAGCACGAGAATTAGAATCAGCGTTTCGCGGTGGAGATGGCCAAGCAGGAGGCTTTGTCCTGTCCCCAAGATAAAAGAGATGGAAGGTATTTATTTTCTCCTTTGTCTAAGTTATCATCTCCATAGTAGGTTCTAGAGTTTGAATTAGCCCCCTCTATTGGTAGCCACCGTCAAACGTTTGGAGGAGAAGGTAGATAATACTGGTCATAGGTATGCTAGGGAACTGTGCAATCTTAGGCTTGATGTGAGCTCTCGCCAGTGCAAAATTGATTCCTTGGAACATGAGAATGCACAACTTCAGAAGGATGTGGATGTTCATCGAGATCGCATCGTTGAGCTTCGTGTGATGTTGGATAAAGCTAAGCAGGTGGCTGTAACTCGCTCGGATGAGATGAAGCTCCTCCTAACTCAAAAGGATGGGATGATTGAGTGGCAATCACACCATATGCCCCTGCTAGCGTGGGCAGAGGATGACAGAGAAGAGTTAGTGCGTCTCAAGCGAGATTTCATCCAGCTTGAAAAGAAACGTTATAGACACATGTTATCGTGCCCGGCTGGCGATGCTTCCATAACTCCTATTGAAGCACGGCTTAGTGCTTTAGATAATCAAAAGGCCCAAGTGGAACAGATCTTAGGTTCTGTTTTAATTGAACATGAAGGTTTCCTATTAGCGGCTTTTGATTTTTATTCATCTCATGCTTTTGTGAGTTATTTTTGTTATATTGACTGTCTCCTTTTATTTCTCTTGCATGGGTTCGTAAGCGTAATGCAGAGTTGGAGAGGCAGTTGGAGGAAGTAAAGGTGGCAAAACAAAGTCTTGACGAAGAGCTTAATGAATTGGTGAGCAACCATGAGGAAGAGTTGGAGGCTGAGCGTGCTGATAAGAATCAGAAGTTGAGCAATCTTCATGTTAAGTATAAGCTTATGATAACAAATGCCTGCAAAACTGTCGTCCTTCGTAAGCGTCAAAGGGTCGCTGCTGCTGCTGTTGCCAATGTTGTGGTTCCACCTCCGCCTATTGAGCCCGAGTTCGAGCAAGTTGCTCATGATACTGTCGAGGGAGATGATCGGGTGGACATTGATCAAGGTGTACCTGGCGATGGGCAGGTTTAAGTCCGTCGGTTCTTTTTCTCATATAAGCTTTGATTTTCTAAGAACTTCTTGTTTTCTCCTTTTTGTGTTTAAACCTCGTGTTTTTTTTTTTTTTTTGAGGTAATGTTTAGGAAGACATTATTTGGAAAGTCCCCGTGCTCCTTGCGAGGTAATTTTAATTGGTTTGAGTACCTTGATTATGGATATCTCCTATTATGGCAGGGCATCATTCAATTTCGTGATCGTGATGGCATTACCTTAGGTCTATTCCTGTCTTAGGTAGCTTAGGGTGTCCCCCACTTCATCTTGCTTCATTCGGCTAGATGGCATTACCTTAGGTCTGTGTCCGTCTCGGGCAGCTTAGGTACTTTACCCGCATCATTCGTTTTGGAATGGAAGGTGTAGCTAGAACCATGCCATGATTGTGATGGGATTTTTTTATAATGCAAATATGGTATGATTATGATATATGCAAGTGCAAGAGAAAATGGAGCAAAAAATTCAAAGCCAAAAAATCAAAGAAAAGAATTGAACCAAAAAATTGTAAATAACTAAACCTAAATCAAAGTAAATTGAAATAAATACACAAAAGGAGTATTTTTATTATTCTCAAAAGAGGGTTCATAATCCCTTGGTACATTTGAGTAAGGTTTCATGACCTTTTACAAGTAGGGATTCGAGCCCTATTTTCATATTTTATCTTCCTAAGCAATGAGCTATTTAAGCATTGTATTGCTTGAGGTATTTGATGTTCCAGGGGCGTTCTAGTTCTTCCCCATTAGGTTTGAGCAATCTGTATGCTCCATTGCCTGCTTTGGCGATGACTGTGAGTGGTCCTTCCAAGATGGGAGCAATTTTCCTAAATCGCGCTTGTATGGCGGGATCTCGCACCAGACTTTATCGCCTGGGCTAAATTGACTCTGATGAACACGTTTGTTTTATCCTCGGGCTATTCTCCGATGGTAATTTTCTATTCTCTGGAGAGCTATTTCTAGGTTTTCCTCGAGGTCGTCTAGCTTAGCGAGTATCATGTCCGATCTTAGGTTCTTTTCCCAAGCCTCGGTCTTGGTCGTCGGGATCATCGCTTCAGTTGGTATGATCGCTTCTGTACCATATGTGAGAACGAAGGGGGTCGTCCTTGTTGCTCCTCTTCGTGTGGTCCGATAGGCCCGTAGTACATTGCGTGATTGTTCACATCGGCTAGTCCCATGTCCTTCTAGCTTCATTCTGAACATGTCAGCGATAGCATCATTAGGGTAACAGTATAGACCTCGGGGGGTAAAGAAGGCCTTATGCTCCTGATCTTCCTCGTCAAGTGAATACCCATCTATTAGGGACAGTAGTCCGTGTTCAGATGTTGCTTCCACAAGTTGATCAATATTGGAGAGCGGAAAGCTGTCCTTTGGACAGGCCTCATTGAGATTGTTAAAATTAATGCAAATTCTTATTCCTTCATTTTTCTTTGGTATTATCACCATGTTGGGTATCCGTATAGGATATTGTACTTCTCGCGATACTCCGGTGCCACCTTTCACATCTTTTTCCTCATAGGCTTGTGCTTTGGATCATTTTTCAAGTGGTGATAACAGACTTATGGATATATTCCAGGTATTTCTCTCATACGCCCTATAGAGACATCGGAGTATTCTTTTGATGCTCGTACGAACTTTTCTTCCTCCTCTCTATCGAGGAGAGTTCCAATCTTAACCATTTCCGGGTTTTCGGTTGTTCTGATGTTTATTTCCTTCGAGGGTTCTGGGGCCGAGAAGTTTATCTTGAGCTATCAATCATCGGAGAGGTCCTGTGGTTGCTATAAGATCTCCTTGGGTGAGTCCGAGATTGGGACATTATCCGAGGCTGGTACGTCATTTGAGCGCCTCGCTTTGTTTGTTATTGTTATATAAGAATCGATATCAGCCTGGATTTTAGCATTCTTGGCCCTTTTCTTCTTTGCTTTTGGGGAATTTACCCTGTTCTCGTCATTCTGTACGTCCATGTTATAACAGTACTTAGGTTTTCCTGAGTCTCCAATGATCTCTGCGATCCCATCGGGTGTTGGAAACCTTAGTCTCTGATGGTAGGTCGAGGCAACTCCTTTGATCCCATGGACCCAGGATCGCCCGACAATGGCTGTGTAGGGTGAAAGTACATCTACTATAATGAAAGTGGTTAGGATGAGGATTTTTACTACTTGAATTTCTAGGGTGACCTCGCCCCTTGGGCGGGTCGACGAGCCATTGAAACCAAATATGTTATAGGTAGATAGGATTAGGCATTCGTCTCTAAGACCCATTTGTTTCAATGTTTCATAAAACAAGATTTCGATGGAACTTCCTCCGTCTATTAGTATTTTCGGCATGGCCCATGGAAATACCTTAGGCTTTTCTTCCTCGCCCTCATGTTCAGGGAGTGTGATTGTCATCGTAATCACCAGTGGATCATTGTGGTTTCATCCTTCATCAGGTGCCTCAGAGGCTGTAAAACTGATAGGTATTTTCATCCACTCCTACATAGGAGGTTATTTTGCCATACTGAAGACTTCGTCACCTTCAAAGTTTCGCTTGTGGATTCGTCATGTAATACTTCCTTCAGGTGTGGGAGCAGTGATAGCTTAGTGCGACATCGTATTGCATCCCAAGTATTGTGCCTCGTGTGGTATTTCTATGCGATATACGGGTGTTCCTGCGGTTGGTTGGATCGCTGGCTGATGTATTTTGTAGTTGTAGTGGTAAAAAGATTCGTTGCTCGAACTTGTGAAGGATTTTCGAAAATTAAATAGAGTTGTTTTGACAATAATAAGAAAATACCGAGACTCTGGATTCCACCATTGACCAATTAAGTGATAAACTCTAATCAATATTCATGCAATATTCTTCTTTAAAGTGATTCTAGTATTTTCCTTTAATAGATTTTTGAAGTAATAATTGTAAGCACGAAGCATGAAACATCAAAAGTATTAAAACCAAGCATGTCCCATCAAAACACTTCACAACTACTCAATAAAAACCAATTTTTCTTTTAAGTTCTATGCAAAAAAATCATGTAAAATAATTGCAATAAATAATTAAAATAGAACTATACCACTTTTCATGGAACAATGGCTTCCTCCGTCACCTCGGCTAAGGGGTTTAGCTCCTCATATTAACCACTTGCTCAAAATACATATTTGGTGTTCAAAAGTTGATTAAAAGAGTGAAAAGTGCTAAGCAGCGGATTCTGTAACAAATATAATTGTTACAGAACCTATTCATACAGAGAACTGTTGCGAACTGAAGCTAACTGTTGGAAAAATTGTTACAAAGGGTATAGAATTTGAAAGCTATGGTCACAGTTTCTGCGACTTTCTTTCACTGCTGTTCTGTGTTCTTCGTCTTCTCCGGCCACAGTTGCACCAGCAGAAACACGATCTCTTCCAATGATTTTTCTGGCTTCTCTAAGGCTGTAAACTTTCCCCTAAACTTTGTTGCCTCTCAATATGACTCGAATCAACCTATATATATCCACCAAACCCCAAAATCACTCGAGTTAATCCAAATCTTTTCCTTTTTTTTCTTCACAGCACGTTACAGCCTTTTGATCTTCTTTTTACGCGTCAACTTGGTTTCCAAACTCTCTCAAACTCTCTCAGGACTGAATAAGGACTCCATACACTCCAATCTTGCCGTAAACTCTTCACAAATTCTTTTGTAAACCGAAAACAACTCAAATCGTGAATTCTCCCTGTTTTGCTCCAACACGGATTTCTATCCCTGTTTAATCGATTCTACAGCTCATACCATACTTGTTTATCCTTAACAGGGTTAACCCAACGAAAATAAGCCCTTGAATCTCCTTAAAAATCGTCCAAAAATCAAACAGAAAATTCTGTTTTCTGTAGAAAATTTTCCCGCCAATTTCTTTGCTTTGAAAATTTGAGAAATGTGACCTCCCCCTATCTAGTGCCGGTCTGTGCTTAGCAGCTGCTTGGAAATGGGTTACCCCTTATCCAAAATGAGAGTCCGAATAGCAAGTGTCCTCCCAAGAGCCTTTAACAACTTTTCGAGCCAATTTTGCCGCAAAAGCCTATTCTCCAAAAACACCTACAAAGGGATAAAATACCAAAATTAGTACAAAAATGGGTACTAAAAATATACACAATAGAGATGAAAATAGACACATAAATGCGTCTATCACTGGCTGAGCAATATACTCCTGGAGTTTTCCTTCATCAATCATGTCTTGGACGATTTTCTTCAGATCTCTACACGGGTCTGTCGTGTGGCTATAAAATTTATGGAACTCACAGAAATCAGTTCTGTTTTTAGCGCGCTCGGGCTGCTGTCCTCTAATACATGGGTATGTGATCTTACATTTCCCATCGATCTTCTTAAAGATCTTGGATATAGGTGTGTTTAATTTCGTGTAGACTGGGTCTACAAACTTTCCCTTCTTTTTTTGGGCTTAGTATCGCCCTTTCCATCCTCCACTTCGATGTTTATCAAACTGGGTAGATCCGTTGTTGGATCTCCCTGCTCCTTGGGCAGGCACTTGGGGGTTATGTGGTTCTACCACGTTTGCTCCTCTATTGGTCACTTTTACCAATTTGCCATAAGTACCATCTTGGAATTCTTCAAGGGATATGTAGTCCTCTTGAATTTATCTCAGTTTGGCATGGTCTCGTACATGCGGACAAATATGGGGTCTGTCTTCCTTAGACTGTTTTTGAAGCCCAAGATCGCGTAGGCCTCTGGGATTCTTCCGATCTCGGAACATAATTTTCTCAAACGAGTTACCAGAGAGTGGAGTGACTCGTTAGGTCCTCAAGCTAATTGGAACAGCATGTCAATTTCGGGTTTGACTCGGCTGTTATGTATGTATGTTTCTAAGAACAACTCGGATAGATGATCAAACGATTTAACCGATGCTTTTGGCAGGTTATTGAACCACATTAGGGCCTTGTCTTTTAGACTGGATGGAAAGAACCCACACATCACCACATCGTAGTGACTCCACTGTGTCAATGTCATGCGATAGGATCTGAGATGTTCGATCACATCACCGGTCCCATTGAAGGGACTTGCAAACGTTGGGAGAGAGCATTTCCTTGGAAATGGTTGGGCCAATAGATTCTCCGATAAGGGAGACTGTCCAGCCTCTTGTAGCACTTCCTTCAACTTTTTGCCTTATTGTTTTCCTGTATCCTCTCAGCACATTGCTTTGAGTTGACAGAGTCGGGCATGTAATTGGTCGTCAGTGTGCCTCGTTTCGGCCTTCTTCTTTCATCCTTACGTTCTTTCAGGTGAGTAGGAGGCTTCTGGGCGGCGATATCTTGATCGCCCTGAATCCTCGTCCGATTGCTCGGCGTATATCACTATTTTAGAGTGAGTTGACTTTGAAGTCTCCCCTCGCTTGGGGTCTACAACTACGTGGTTCTCGGCCATGCAGTTGGTTTTTACTTCGTCTCCTTCTTCTTTTCTCGTTTATGCTTGGGATCGACATCGGATGATCCCTCGGACGGGCTCTCTTCCTCGTTTTGGACTCCTTGGCTTCCCTTTGGGAAGCGCTCCCCTGTTTCCTCATTCGAGGTTTTAGGGATATGGGCTCTCTCATCGTATTGTAAGTTCTCAAAAGGATTTTCCTCCTCGGGGGTCTCCTCTATGGTAGTGAGTGGCACCTTTTTATTTGTTTTGCGTTTCATCCTGCGGTTTTTCCGTTCTAGCTTTCTTTTACGTCTTTCTAACTTTTTCATTCTCTCATCCTGTGCATCTTGTGCTTTCAGGATGGCTGCGATAGTGGCAGCGGTATCTCCGAGGTTAGAAGGTTCACCTTTCTTCACCTCATTGTTCACTATTTTCCTTGGCAAACGACTCAACCCTCCTGGTTGAGTTAAATGGACACCATCCTGTCTCTCGAAGGGGTTTCCATCTTCATCAGAGCTAGAGTTATCAGTTAACCCTTCCCGATACTGGTTATCGGGTTGTCCCTCTCCTGGGAATACATCGTTGTGTATAGTTTCACCGAGCTCTATCTTGTCTAGTCCTCCAGATAAGGCTCCACCAGTTTCACCTTGGCTGACGCGAGTGGATCGTCTCATCACTATCGCCTTACCTGCGATATATGCAATAATGCTTAAATTTTCTTTTCTTTTAGAAAAGTGGGACCCTAAATTTGCAGGTCATGTGCTATTACTAAGCCATATTTTAGACTGGGCAGTTTAGTACATGAAGAGTTTGCAGTAAATTTTTGAGACATGTGAAAATGTCAAAACATTCCCCACTTGCATAAGGTTTCAGTGATGGGAAAAAGGCGTTTTGTTTGTCTCTATTTTCGAGAAAAATACCTCCTTCCACACGTCATACCTTTACTGGGAAAAAATCAAGTTAAGACGATTGAGCATATCTTCCCTGTTTCTAGCGCCAAAATGTAGTTGCATCTTTTCTGATGGCTACATCCAAGTAGATCTAAGGCTATAAAACTACTAACATTCAAGATTCAAAGATAAATAAGATGTAAAGAACATGAAAGTAAAGATTAACACAAGCATATAACGTGGTTCGGCCATGAAGACCTACGTCCACGGGAAAAAAGATGTTTTCTTTATTGATTCTAAGGTCTTACCCTTGAAAGAGCTACAAATATCACTTAGATTTCTCACTCTCTCTTTATCTAGATCTCTCTCAGGAATTCTCTGTAGAAAGACCATCTAAAATTACATGTCCATCTCCTTCTACATTGACTGGTATTTATAGGAAAATTAGACTCGTGAAGGCCTGGTCTCGCCGAGCTGGTGGAGCTATCGTACATCTTCTTATTGCTTCGAACGAGCTCTATACTATCCCTCGTGATGGCCTACTTGGTTCCTCTTCTGAGTCATCTCGCTCCGTACGTCATCGTGTTGCTCTTCTTTGGGAACCTCGTGCTGCATCACCTTTGGGTTATAGTATAGATCGCCCGAGTCTCCTGATACGATGTAGATTCGTCCACGTCTCCTCCTATCCTTCATTAAGAAGTCCCTCTTCTTAGAATTGACCGTCTGAGTTGATTAGACCACTCCTTACACGCGTCATTCATGTAATGTTGTAGCAGGTGTCTCGATTCAGATTAAATCACCTTTATAGAGTATGATTCAGTGTTTATACCTTATCACCTTATCATGAAACCATCCCTTGAGATGTTGGCACGTGGCCATCGGGTAATTTACCCTCACAAGGATGATGCCGTCGTTGTAGCTAGTTACTTCTTCATATTCTTCAGGTCTTCGAGTAATACTTGTATGTATCATAATCTTAGACTTTTTAGTCTAACCTATACTAAGTTGTCTCTAGTACATAATCAAGCGACTCATAGATGAGTTTTGATTCACTAAAATATGACAACCAAACTTGATATACCAAAGCTTGGTGGGTTCAACCGAATTATGCTCTAACAGAAGCTGCTAAAAATCTACAATAAAACAATGAACCAATTTGCTATTAGTATTTAGTGTGTGAAATGAGAACACTCTCGTTTTACTTTCCAAACATGTGAATGCCTAACCCTAAACACCAAGCACCATGTCAGTCAGAACAACACAAAGATGATAAGTGCATCCACTTTCGCATGGAGCATGCAGAACTAGGTGAAGGGCCATCTATGTTACTTTGCAGTTCATGAATTAAGTGCATCCACTTTCGCACATGAATTTTTTTTATTAGTCTTTAAAAGGAACCAAAAGATACTGACATATATGTGCAAGTTAGAGAGTGTAGCATCAACTTTCGTGAAACGACATAAAAAGATACTCCGAGAGAGAGAGAGAGAGAGAGAGAGAGGCGGGAGGAGCATCTACTTACTTTTCTTTTTGCATATCCTTCATTGTAGCAGCTTCACTTCTTAACGCATCAACAGCCTCTGTTGTAGCTTTTGCTTCTTCCAACATAATCATCTAACATTAGGGCAAGGGTAAAGCTAGATTAGAATCATCATAAGAAATGGGTTCCAAAAACAAGTATTTGATATTATCTAATAGTGAACATATGCACGTGATCATGAACTCGCAATTTGAAACCAAATTAGAAAACCAAAGCAACAGCAGGTGGTAGTGGAATGGGCTGGTGGTACAGTGGTGGCTTATGGACTGGAGGCATTCACTCCCTTGGTCTGCGATGTGTTCATAGCAAACCTGGACACAGTCAAAAGTGGAAGCCTTGCTACTTCAATTAACTAAATTTCCTGAACTCAGACCAAAGAGATCAGTAAAACACTCACAATAAAGTGCTTATTTCTTGTTGTTGAGTTATGCAAATGGGCGACGCAAATATGAGTTTCTTCACTAGCACTTTCCCTATACCTTTAAATCAAGGGACAACATGCCTTGTACCTTGAAATCAAGGGCCAACATTTAGAACCAACTACCTGAAAATCCAACAGTCTTGGTGAGCTGTAATTCAGCAAAAAAGGTAAACAAATATGATAAAGAAAACAAGGGATGTTCTGTGGAAGATAGAACTGGAACTGATATGAAATCCAACTCATTATAATGAGATTTTGTTTGCCTTTTTTGACATTCAGAACTACAGTTCTTCCTAGATGTCATGGAAAAGTATACATGCTTAAAGCAAGGATTTTTTTTAGAATAAATAATAACTATGAACAAACTTCTTAAGGTGCCTAATGTACTCAGCATAGAGGTTCATACTTCTCTTTACACAATTCCCAAAATTGCTTCCCATGTGAACAGTCAACAACTTCATTAGATGTTCCCTGCGTAGGAATACAGAAGAGATGCGTGCTATGATAGTCTCCACAAATTGCAATTAAGAGCTAGGTAATTTGAAAGGTGAGAATGGAAAGACTCACATGAATTGTTAGCACAGGAAAACTTACTAACGAGATTTTGTCAATGTTCTGCACATAAACAAGTGGGAAAGAAAAACTCAGACACACAACAGGAATAATTACGCAATTCACTAGAAAGAAAGAACAATCAATATTTGAGTTTAGAAATGCAACCTTGTAGATGTCAAACTAGTATGTACACTTTACAAGATACAAGTCTGATAGTATAGGGCTGGAGAACAGCGACTCTTAATTGAGCCAAACGAGCTGTTAGGATCCATCGTGAGACCACTTCCTGTTTTGCGCCCTAGATTTCTTCTAAGCACTTATATACACCATCTACATCTTCCTACGTGTTATGCTTGCTTGGCTACCAAACAGGACATGTGAAATTAGAAGTTATCAGATTACTGAACAAACATATTATGCATCCAAACTTATTCCCTGGAGATAAAATTCAAACTGAGCTAAAGAATATTCAACCAATAACATATTTTTGTACAAAAAGAGACAGTTAGACTAGTTAAGTTGAGATCCAAATATAGCCGATGGCAATGAAATATACATGGTAGATTAGTCTTAGTTTTCCAAATTGGAGAGATCAAGTTACGTACATAGAAAAAATGCACTATGAACCAAATAATTTTCATCAAACCTATTTCATTACTTCCTCAATAAATAAAACACAAATTCAGCTGTTGTGGCTTTACATTCTAGACAATGAACTGGATATGTGTTCAACTGACCTAAAAGCAAGAGCACAACTGACCTGAAGAGTGTACAATCTAGATTCCAGTTTTCGGTCATAACGCTCATCCTCATCCATCTGTGAAATTGCAAGCAGAAGAAACATGGTTACAATATGTTTGACTTAAATGTAGACAATATCATGTTGATATCATGCAATAAAAAAAATAACAGAAGATATGAAAAGTGAGAGACCTTTTAATCATCAAGTTCAGGTTGGTCCATTCATTCCATCTCTGCTTTAACTCTATCGGAATATATGCACAATATGAAGTTGTTGGAAGCCCGTTAAGTCATTTCAGGAAATGTAAAACACTTATCTCTAGAAGCAACTTCTAACTTATAAAAATTTAAAATGAAGTAGGAATTTATGATACAACTTTTAGTTGTCAATAAATGAAGAGTGAATTACAACAAAACTTGTATGGGTATTACAGTATGTATAGCTCCATAAGCCGGTCTATTTTTCCACACTAATGTTCCACAAACTTACTCAACAATCGCTCTCTTCTTGAACCTCTTTTGATGCCACCTGAACAAGTCCGGATAACCCATACAAGGTCAAGTGAATCAAATCAAACAACTCTAACTGAAGGTAAAAGCAGGATGGCTAATTAACCAAATGGTTCTTCATATATACCCAATAAGTGAAGAGAATACGACCATATACAACCATATTTATCCCATAGCATGGAAGAAATTAAGTAATTAACCTAAAAATGTTACACATGGAGTCACCGATATGAACTTAATAACACTTTCCTTTTATATACCCACACTGAAATTGTGTTCAGAATATAAATTATAGAAAAAACAGGATTACACTGATTATTAGCGAAGAACTTATAGAAAGATAAGAAAGGTTTACACTTACAGTGGGGGTGTAATCCATAAGAAAAGCAACAAAAGTCTGATATTGAAACATCATCATCAAAAAATCAGAACTAAGTCATAAATTGAAACTTTCTTGTTTCTTACCAAGTATAGTTTGATGAAAATGACTCCTCGAGATTGAAAACCCTAACCACACTGCAACAAAGAGCCATACACTAAATCAAATTAATCAGCCAAATCAAACTAGGGGTTCTAATAAATATTTGGGTTTTAGGAAAACACTAACCTTATACTATCGAATAACTCCTAAACTGCAGTTTTCTTTGTGATTTAAATCGTCCTCAACAGCGGTGCTAGGGTTTTTACTTGAGAGAGAGATCATATCTACAGATTCAGCAATCTTTTAGTATAGAGAGAGTGAAAGAGATGAGATTCAGTGGTGGTGGTAGTGAGTGCAGGCGGCCGCAGAGCAGAGCTAGGGTTTTGTTGAGAAATAAAGAAGAAGAAAGTGAAGTCAGAATAAAATCTCTTTCGATAATAAAGGTTTGCCGAGTCAATTTTGTTCTGAATGGGCTGAATAGCAAACTGACCGAGTCAGCTACAAAGTGTACGCAGTCACACTAGTTTTTAGCACACGTACAACTGGATTTAGTTGCGAATCGCAACAGAATCAAACAAATGCGAGTTTCGTAACAGTTTCAAGTTGTTACGAAATTTTTGCAACTGAATTAGCAACAGAATATTCGCAATAGCTGCTAAACTGTTGCGAATCTGAGTTGTTAAACCCCATATTTGGTGTAGTATATTTCAATTCAGAGATGATAAGGGTGCCGAGTAAATTGATTTTTTTTTATATCAACGTATACAGACACACCTTGTGATCAACCGTAAAAATAATGATCAAAAATTATTTCAACAAGATGTAACTTGGTATATAGTGAAAGTACTTCGAGACCGAACTAATTTTGGGATCATACCAAGTTAATTAACATACGAATGTATTCACTTTATGATAACTATAACCATTACAATGTGAAAAGAAAGTAAAAAATACGGACAAACACGATTTTATTAACGAGGAAAAGTGTCTGGCCAAGGGCGGAACTACATGATGACTAGGGCTATCTTAAGCCAACCCTAGTAAGAAAAAATACCATTTTCTTTATAGCCTATTTTTAGTTGGACCATATTATGTGTGTTAATTTTAAGCTTATGCCCGCCCCCAAAAAAATTAAGCCCACTCCATACCCAATGTCCAGTTCCGCCACTGTTTCTGGCGGAAAAAACCCTGGACCTAGTCCATTTTTTTAATACTCTCAGAATTAAGATGTTATACAAATCGACTGCCGCAACTTCTTGTAGTTGAGACCAAGTAAAAACTCAATCATCACTCAGTTCCCTTAGTATTACATCGCATATAACCAATTTGGTCTACGCACATGAATCCCAATATGGAGTTCACAATCTTGAGTTGCTTCACCTGTTGTACTTCCGTCCTCAACTCCTTTGGATTATAATCGGTTACAATAAATGACTAAATCTGTTACAGTAACCAACTCACTTATCGACCCCTTATATAAATCTTTAGATCACACATAAACTAAAGTAAATGATCTTCCATTAAACCATAATTAATTATTCTCATTAGGTTAAGTATGAAGCTGCAGATCATATCAGAAGGAGAGATGTGAGAGTTTTTATTGAGGGTTTGTTTGTTGCCCCTTCTTTCAGATCTGCAGCTGATGATTCTAAACTTCCATAGGAATCAAAAAAAAAAAATGATCTTCCGTTTAATCGATATAAGCTTGATCGTGAATTGTATCTACTCTTTCGTTTTGAGCAAGGATTTGCTTGATATCTTCCAGAACATATTTCATATACTTTTCATGACTTTGAAAAGTACAAAAACGAATTCTTGAAGACATTATTTGAATGATATGTTTTAGTAGATCACACACATCACAATAATAACTTCCGGAACAAGGATTATTAGACAAACACATCCTTGGTATTTCGGTACATTTTAGGGTTTTAAAATCCAGTGATGAGTAATATCTCCTGATTTACCAAAAATAGCTTTTCAAGATATATCTTCAGAACTCGAGATCGAAATTGGGTCAAAACATTATTGCGATAATTTAGAGAATTTTTCACGGATATGAATTTTACTAGATGATTTCTCTTTAGCCTTGTTCAAAAGATGTTCATATACAACTGTGTATTACCTTTAAACCTTAATCTTTTATCTGAGTAGTTCGCTTCTCTCAATAATTCCTTCTTATAAGTTGGAAGATCTCACTCTAGATGAAGAGTATCGAATGATATAGCTATAGGAATGGGGCAAGGGTGTTGTTATCTTATATACAGGTATATAGCTTACGGAATACTAAACAAGTATAGATTGATGTTAATTTTATAAATTTGTATTAGAACTAATGCATACAGTTTACTATAAATTAATTAGAGTGATTATCTTTGATATGTCGTTATTACCCTTTGATTTTATATTCGTAGGACTCAAGTTATCTAAATCTTTGATATGCCGTTGTTGCACTATCTAATCCAATCGACCAAAGATAAACTTGGTTGATATGCAATTCATAACAGTTTTTGTTTTGTTTTGTTTTTTTATTATTATTAATTTATTTTAAAATTTAAAATTTTAAGACTCGTACAAAACTTTGATTGGTAGCCTAGCACCAAGTTGTTTTCTAAAAAAAAAAAATTTTTTGTTTTTTGATAAGTCCATAACAGATTTAACCATGATTAAATATACGAATCTCGTATTAATTGATTTTTTGAATATACAAATCTCATATTTGTTTTTGTCAACAAGATTCAAGAAGATGATATACTGTTAAAAGAGATGGTTACAGCAACAGGAGCATCAACACAAACAACATCAGGAACATCATCAGATTTTACATGGTGGTGTTGTATAAGATATATGGTTTTATTCGTAGCGGATCTTGATGGGTGGATCTTTTTTGTCAAGTTTAAACTCCGATTCTTGAGGAAATTAATACATTAATAGAATGAATCTTTTTTCTAAAAAAAATGTAAATTCTATGAACAAATTACTTGATAAATCTTAGAAACAGTATAATTTGGAGAATCAAGGAAGAAAAATATGATTTTTTTCTTACTTTAGCGAAGGAGAAGGATTCAGACAGATAATATGGATTTGAATCGTGGGTGGGAGAGAGAATAATTAATCCAAATTGTTATTAATAAGAAGGCGCAATTTGGGGATACTTCTATTAATTGGGGGATAGAGGAAAAGGACAAAACTTGGATTTAAATATCAAATTAGGGTCACCTCTTATCTAAGTATTTTAACTAATTCCTAATATACCCCTCACTAATCATGTATAGTGTTTAATTATAATTAGGAAAATTCATAAGTATTTGTTAAATGATTAGTGTGTGTTATTATTTAGGTGAGGTGAGAGTAGAAGGAGTGAAATTTTTTGAGAGAGAACATTTTTTGGTGAAAATGGTGGATGATTGTGAAGAGAGAATTGCTGCTAAATCTTTAACTCAACGATAACAAGGAGCATATCTTGAATCTTCTGCTAATGACAACAACTCACAATTGCAAGTATTTGTGGAACCAACACCCTTGGATCATGATTTTTATGAGCATGAAGTGTTTCGTGAAGAACCAACCCAAGAGAGTAAACTAGTTCAACATACAAGCACTCCCAATACTTAGGTAAAGGTGCCAATGTGTTGAATTTTTTTTTTTTTTATTTGAATCCACCATTGTTGCAGCTGAAATAACTCGGTGCCGGCATGCAAGTAGTATGAATACAATGCCGGCAACACCATTACCGGCATAGTATTCATACTACAACCATGTAGGCCCATAATATCCCCATTTTGAAATGCAAGCCGGCATTGGCTTCAACCAAAAAAACTATGCCGGTACAAAAGTTACTTATTACCTACCACGGAATATTTTGTGGAATATGCTACCGGCATAGTTCAATTTTAACGTTACCATGTCGATACCTCCAGAAAAGCATACAGGAATAAGTGACTTTGAAAGTTAAATTCCGGCGTGGTTGGTTTATTATCAACTAAGCCGGCACTTAGTACCGGCGTTGAATCTTAGGTGATGAGCATGCCGGCACTGTTTCTTCCGGCGTTGTCTTCCAATGAAATTATTATGCCGGAATCGTTTGAAATTTGGTCTTCAGTTTCGGTTCAGTTCGAGGATGCCGGAAATGTGGTCGAGCATGCCAGAACTGTGGTCCGGCATAAAAAAAAAATTAACGAATTTATTTTCTCTTCATTCGATCCTTAGGCTGTGACATATATTGATCCTACAAATGCAAGACCGCTTGGTCGGCATACGTCGGAATACTATAAAATGACTCTGGTATGTTACCAAAGAATAATTTTCACTTAGTATCTTGAACTTTTCAATGTTGGGAAGTGTTCATAAGCCCACACCTATGCCAATGTGGAATGATACATATAAAAAGAGGTAAATTTTGATTATAATAATAAGGGTACATGTGAACAATATACATAAGAACATAAGTTTAAAAACAAAATTACCTGGAGTAGAGTGGAATTCCCAACAAATTGGTTTGTAACATCCTTAGAGGCCCTTCTCATCTCCGCCATCAAATGTGCCATTACCACGGTGCCCCAAGAATAGCTACATACCTTTTCCAACGGATCTAAGTATTGCAGGTGGTTTGCACTCACCCTATTCCCACTAGCGTCAGGGAATACCTTAATGCCCAAGATGAATAAAAGGTACGCAACGGCTGTATAACGAATTTTTGCGGGGTCCAGTCCATCCTCCTTACGTCTCTTCTCGGTCCCTTCAAATCTCTCTTTAAGCATCTTCAGCTTAATGATCTTTGTCCTACTTTTCTTAGATACATAGAAGCTTTCCAAATAAGTTTTGTAGTCCCACCCAAACAGCTTGTTAGTCAGAGCGTGTAACTTCGACCATTCTAGGTCTGGACAGTTATCTCCTTCTGCAATTGATTTGCCAATAAGCCATAAGCCTAAAATGTTCTGAGCATCATCAGGGATCGAGGTCATCTCCCCAAATGGGAAGTGCATGGTATCAATTTCACCATGATACCTCTCGACGAAGCAATTGACTGTCACAGAATCATACTTCACATAATTTTCAACCAAAGCATATAGCCTAGAGTCCTTTACTAATTTTTGGACCTCTTCACATTCCGTAGCCAAATCCCAATGAGTCGCGGCTTGGTGTTGGCAAACACGCACAACCTTCTTATGATCCTACAATTAGGAGATAATACAATTAGCATATTTTACATAAATACAAAACAAAACATATGCACAAGATAAAAATTCTTACATATGGTTGATAGATACTACGAGCCCACGTGACCTTGTAGCCAAATAGCATTCTCGAATCCGAAGCTTCACCCCAAATTCTACCATGATCAAGGTCAGGCATCATGTCATCAGTATCAGGAAGGTGCGAACCTTTTACTTTGACTACTTTATTCTTTTCTTGATCCCCTTCACCTTCACCTTGTGTCGGTTGTTGACTTGGCCCACCATCTTCCTCTAAAACTTCGTTTTGGGTTGCTAATTGACTTGGATCAACCTCTTTTTGTTCCTCCTCGGATTCCTTTTCATCATGCTCTTGGTGCTCAACTGTTCCAGTAGGTTCACGGATTACGAGTTTTCTACGGTCACCACCACTTTCCCATTTTTTCCTTCTTGTAGAGCCTACCCCCAAACGCTTGTTACGACCTTGTTCTTTCCCTCGAGGAGGCAGAGACTCAGGAGTACCAAGAACGTTCTTCTTTCTTTTGTTAATGCCAACATCTTTTGCTTTTCTTTTCTTAGATTCCTTGGCTTTAACCCTATATCAAAAGAAACACGAAAAAAATATAAGACAACTCACCATCATATCTGATGTCGGCATAGATATGCTAAATAACGGCATAGAATCATAACTGCCGACATTGGTTTACGAAATACCGTCCATGCCGAGACCAAAAAACGGCATAGTAATTTAACAAAAAACTGTGCCGGGACATGAAGCCAGTATTGTCGAGAAAATTCAGACAATGCCGGTAGTCTTAGGTAATTCCCAGGTTATTCCTGTATACCAAATGAGCAATACCGGCATACACGCAAAAATTTAAAACGATGCCGTAACCTAATGTTGCCATAGTATTCAACCTAAAATGAATGCTGTGATTAAACATTCACTTTTAGGTGATTTTAGTTAGTATTCAACCTAAAACCAATGCCGTAACACAGTAACGGCATAGTAATCAAACTAAATTCAATTCCGGAACTCATTACCGACATTGTATTCATACTAATTTCAATGCCGGAATTGACTGTAACTCAACTATTTGGATTAGGGTTCGCAATTCTAACCTAAACCCACTGCCTTAAATCGATTAAAACATATAGAACAGTTCAGAATCGCTTACCTTCTCACAGAAGCCATTTTTTCGAGAGTTTGATTGTCCGAATTCTCTTCTTCTTGCTCTTGTTCTTCCTCTTCAAGAGCAATCCAACTGATCCTTTCTTCTTGTTTTTGTTGAGCTAATGATTTTGATTGTGGATTTGGATTGGGTTTCTTTCGTGGAGGCATGGTTATAGATTCTGGTAATCGACGAATAAATTTTTGAATCGACGATGAAGAACGATGGAAGATTTTTTTTTTTCAAACCCTAAACCTAGAGTGTGCCGGAACAGATGAAAGGAATGGGGATATGAATTTCGTTTTTTGATTTTAAGTTTTAGTTTTTTATTTTGAGGGAAGGGTAGCATGGTCTTTTTATAATATTTTTAATTAACCAAAGGGTATTTTAGTTTTTTTTTCCCCAAAAAACACCCCTTAACAGACACTATTGGTTGGAGAAAGTAATTTATATCCCCCAATTAATAGAAGTATCCCCAATTACGCGTTCACTAATAAGGGTTAGTTAAGAAATTTATGCAAACATTAATTGTCATGGAGATCCTTTTAAGAAAAAAATATTAAACCCAATACAAAAAGAAGCTAATAGTTTATCCTTAATATGGGTGTACAACCCACTTCTCTCTCAAAAAAACTTCTCTCTTCTTCACTCCCAAAAACATTTTCTCTCTTAACCCACTGAAACCCTAGCCGTTTGGAGTGTTTTCCTGCTCAGGTCGGCTCCTTTGGAGAAGGTCTGAGCAGGAGAACCTCAACCCATCTCCCCCATCTTCTTAGTCCTTTGATCTTCTCATTCGTTGTTGTTGTTTTTATTTTATTTTTGTAAGATCTGAGTTTTTCGATTTGTTGAATAGCGTCAAATCGTCTCTCTCATTCTCAATCAATCTGGGTTCTGTTTAGCCTAAGCTTTCCCTTGTTTGCTTTTATATTTGTAGTTTTTTTTCCAGAGATCTTCTTCTTAGGGTCTCATATTTTTGCTGATATTTTGAATCTACCATTGTTTGTTGATTAAAGTGATTGGGTTGGGATATTCATCAAGTTCTTTTTACTAGTCCTTGCTAATTAAGTTTAGATCCAACTACGAAAGTTGTTCTTTACAAAGAGACTATGTCATCTTTATCTTCAACAAACTTATTGGTAGCAGCAACAAAGATTTTAGCAGCCGCATCATCCAAAGGTTCCATGACTCCCGGTCCGTTTATCACTCTAACAGCAGCAGCTTTACTAAAGACTCAGACACAAACCGTTTCAAAGACACCGAAGACACAGACACAAACTGATTAAAAAATACCTAAGAAACCAGGACCTATTTGGAAGAAGACCTGTACCTATCAACACCGATTCAACAAAAAGTTAACTGATTACACTTGCTACCTATGTTACTGTTACTATGAGAAAATCATTGGCAAAAGGATGGATCTATGGATCCTAGTATACCTTTGCTACCCATGTTACTATGATTTTGAAAAAACCTTTGAGGAATGGTTGGATCTTTGGATCCTAACATCTCTAGTGTATGTAGATTTATTGATGCGTTACTTTTGATCCGACCTAGCTAGACCTTTCAAACTTGTCAGGATATCTTGGAATTGGTTAAGAATGGTAGGAACCGTCTTTCAAATTAGGGTCTGGGACTATGGTGTAAAATGGAATGAATGCTCTTGTTGCTTGTTTGATATCTTTGAATTCGTTGTAATACATGGAGACAGAATCAGTCATGTAATCACTGCTGATTTTGAATCACAATTGATTTTGAATCACACTTTTAATGATCAATATATATGACGCTTGCCTCTTTTTCGAAAAAAAGAAAAGAAAGAGTTAATAGACCATTTAAAAACTGTGACCGTAGCAGGACGGAAATGAATAATATGTTTCATATGAAAAATACGGCCAAAAATATATACACTAACGAAAGTTAGGTTGAGGTTTTTAGGTCGATCAGTTGTCATTGAAAGGAAGGGAGATGGTCATGGATACAATTCACGTGGGAGCCAAGGTGAAGCACGTAGGTGTTCAAAAGTGAAATTTAAAAGTTAACTCTCTGATCCAATAATGCATCGGAAGTGACCTATGGTATGACATATCGACATGACCGTAGAACAGTAAATGTTTCACCCTCGTTCCAATAGAGAAAGCCACCTTTGGTAATAATTGTGCATTTTCTCTGGATATTGCGCAATAATTCAAATCAAAAGGTTATATAAAAAACATTCACACTTTCATAATCCGGTTCACAAAAAAGTCATGTTCTTATGAACTCTTTGTAATATCGTCACTTGTCTATTAACTCCTGAGTTACATCATACAATATAACTTTTTTAAAGTAATATTTGATAATATATTATTTATATTAAAATAATAATATTTTCTGGTTTTGATTCGGACCTTTTGTGCCAAAATAATATATTCGATAAAATCATAAAATAATACATTTCAAAAGTTTCTCATAAAAATTAATAGGCCCCAAGTAATATATAAAATAATAATGCTACTAAAAAACTAAAAAATAATTTCATATGTATTAAATTTTCTTGAAATATGATTCAATATTGGTTTGTAGTTTTTTTAAATTTTAATTCAAGTTGTTTTTTATCCCTATTAGTTCGTAGTGCCCCCAAAAGACCTAAGTCACACTGTTGTATTGCAAAAAAAAGTGTTAAAGTAAGATTGATACTTGGAATGCTTGTATTTGTATTGTAATTAATATAATATAATGTCTCCACCATTATTTTTCAACCTCCAAACTAATAATTATTCTTTTAATATATTATCTAACAATAAAATAATAATTTATTATATTATCGATAATATAATATCTCTTTAATATAATCAATTTCTTGGTCCCAAACTTATTATTTTACAGAAGTTAGACTGTAGTTAGGTTTGTTGCTGTAATTACCTAATTGTCCCTAAAAATTGTGTTCAGGTTCAAGATTGCTACGTGGTATTCACCATCTAGGGTCCACCGCTTCCCTCTTGTGTTTAGCAAACTCCGAACAATTAGAATTGTTACATGCCACACCCCATAGCATTCACCGTTTTCATTTTGCGGTTTAGCGGAGCTTCCACGGCCGCCGCCACCACCACTACATAACAAACATATCAACTACTTGGATTAGATGAGGAAGTGTATTTCTGCAAAAAAAAAAAAAAAAAAAAGTTAAAATAACACCATTTTTGTTCAAAAGTATGAAGTCTGATAGAAAAGTAAAATTTTGTAAACACTAATTAATAGAACTAGATTTGTGCCCGTGCTACGCAATTAGCATTTTTTTCCTTTTAACTTGGCGTTCACGGGGCTTAGCCCCATCCCGTGGCGATGTATTTATAATTTGGCGTGTGTGGGGCTTCGCCCCGCCCCGGGCGATGTACTTTTGATAATGGTACCCTTATGGATGATAACTAGTAAAACTTAGAAATGATTTATCTCTTAAACTATACCACAGGTTTTTCGTAAACTTTATATCATTGAAAAACATTTTAAAACACTTATGTAACGAATATAAACATGGCTATCAAATTATACATATTTCTTATAGTAATAATCAATTAAAATGGTAGTTTTAGAAATATACCCTTGATTATGAGATAGCTCATCTATTTGTAGGACAAAATTTAAAACCAATTGGCTCAACTAATTTGGGACGGAGGGAGTACTTGGTAGTGTTGTATTAGAGCCTTTATATATATTATTAGGTTTCCCTTTTTAGCTAGATTTAGTTTCCTAACATAAACACGTTTTTGAATTCGAGTTTCCTAACAAACACACGTTTTCGAATTCAAAATTGGGACGAACTAAATTGTCACGTTAGGAAGGAATTCCAAATTTTCACGGCTTGGTTTCCAAACTGAATTTGGTTTTGTTTTTCTTTTTCCTATTTTTCTAAACCAAATATATGTTACGAAATGTCCTCACCAGAACATGATTTATAAAGGGGGATACCACTATTAGCGGGGGTGATACCAATTGAGCGAGAGGATCTGTTAACATTTTTTGGTCCTATATGTACTGATATCATCCCCAAGTAATACTGGTATCCCCCTTTATAAATCATGCACCAGAAGGCTCGTTTCACAAAACTCAAAAAAAACTTGTTTCGGCCAATAAAAAACGAGGGTTTCTTCACCATTCAACGTGGGAGCTTTATTTGTCTTGGCCTCTAAGTCTTTAGATGTGACCATTTTATAAAACGCCCTAAGTCAAATACACAACACATTATATTCCCATTTTTACCGTGACAAACGGATCCTTATTGTAGTCCTAGATACTATGCTCATTTGGACTCGATCCTGGACAGCTCGTGGGATAGTCCTTCTAAACAGACCGCACTTTTGAATTACATGAAAACCGCGTAGACTCAGTTTTTTTGTGGGTCCGATGGGCCCGGGCGGAGGACAGCAGGGGCCAGTATTTGTGAGAGATTTCTTGGGCGGTTTTTTTCTCGGTTCATCAAGAATTTTTGTCGTGGGATAACCTTTGTCCCACACCACCCTAACAGAGTGCGCCTATAAAATGAGATATCAAATAGGCACCACCATTACCAAACAACATTTGTGTAACTAAATGGAACTTATGAGTCTCATCCAGTTGAAACCAATTTCTCTAACAATAATAGCCCCTCTATTACTTGGTTTGGTTGTTCTATATTGGAAGAAGAATGGAATAAAATCCAACAAAACTCAAAAACAAGAAGCACCAGAGGCACCACGAGGAATACCAATAATGGGTCACCTTCATCTTTTCAATGATATTGATTCGATGCATCTAAAACTCGGATCTATGGCGGATAAATATGGTCCGGCTTTCACTATCCGACTCGGTTCTCACAAAACTCTAGTTGTAAGTAACTGGGAATTGGTTAAAGAATGTTTTACTACAAATGATATATCCTTCTCAAATCATCCGGCTATTCTATCTGTTAAGCTCTTGTTTTACGGCGTTGTTTCGGTTGGTTATGTTCCTTATGGAGCTTATTGGAGAGAACTGAGAAAATTTTCAGCTCTAAAACTTCTTTCCAGTTATCGTCTTGAAACATTTAAGCACTTGAGAGCTTCTGAAATCGACTCAAGTTTTACGTCTTTATACAACCAATGCAAGGGAGATGATTCAAAGTTCGCTTCGGTGAGGTTTGATAGTTGGTTGCGGGATTTGGCATTTAATATTATTATGAGGATTGTCATGGGAAAGAAGAATTTCTCAACAAATGGAGCAGATAGATATAAAGCAGCCATGCAAGAAGCTCTGAGACTAGTGACAGTTTTTTCATTTGCGGATGTGTTTCCGGCATTGAGTTGGTTAGACAATTTTACAGGTTTAACTAGAGATATGAAAAGATGTGCAAAAGAAATTGACAACATACTTTCCGGTTGGCTTGAAGAACACCGTTCGAAAAGAACCGCCGGGAACGGATCATCGGAACTTGAAAAGGATTTTATTGATTCTTGTTTGGATAATCTCCAAGAGATTTCTTCGTTGCCGGGTAATGATCCTGATATTGTCATCAAATCGACTTGTCTGGTACGTACAGTTAACTTGAGTTTTGCTCGCTAATAAAAAACATTAATGAGTGTTAATTTTATTTATTTTTACTATTATCGTCCTTTATTTATTTATTTAGAAAATGTCTTTCCACGAAGGATACAATAATGAACGGGAGTGACACACTAGCCTTAACGCTGACATGGGCGATTTCCTTACTCTTGAATCATCCAGACGCCCTAAAAAAAGCACAGGAGGAGTTGGATACACGCGTGGGAAAAGATCGAAAAGTGGAAGAATCCGACATCCATAATTTGGCATACATCCCAGCGATCATCAAAGAGACAATGAGGTTGTATCCAACCGGACCGTTGTTTCGGACCACGGCCGAGGACTGTGAAGTAGGTGGATACCATGTTCCGGCCGGCACACGTTTGTTGGTCAACGTCTGGAAGATGCAAAGAGATGGAAATGTATATAAAGATGATCCTTTAGAGTTTAGACCTGAGAGGTTCTTGACTAGCAACGCAGATGTGGATCTTAAGGGGCAACATTATGAGTTGGTGCCATTTGGAGCGGGTCGAAGGGTATGCCCGGGTGTCTCGATGGCTGTTCAATTGTTGCATTTGATTCTTGCTCGAGTGATTCATGAGTTTGAAATTACTCCTACACATGAAAAAGTGGATATGAGTGTAAGGATGGGATTTTTGTTTTTTAAAAAGATGCCACTGGAAGTACTGATCAGACCTCGACTCGGTGGAGGTGAGAAAAACTGATTAAAGTTTCAAACTCAATAAATTATTAAGGGTCAGGTATCATTTTAGTCAGTTTGTTTTTCAAAACTATACTATAGGTATGTGGGTATGTATGTACGAATCTATATATAAATTATTGGTTCTGTTTATGTTGTTAATCCTGAAAACATCTCTAACAAAAGGTGCAAAAAATCATACGTGGCCTTTTTATTTAGTCATTTTATTTATGAGGGTCTACACATGGAGTAGTAAATATAGGACCTCTTATCTAAAACACCATTTCCAACGGTAGAGATTTTTTTCAAAAAAATAGTGAAAAATATATATATGACGTGGAGGTTGAACCAGAGGTGTATATAACACTTTCTTGAACACCTTCATATTTAGTAATTGGTCCCTCCTAGTTTGTAGGACCCTACCATTACCAAACAGGGGTCAAAAATCCAATGTGTCACCAAAAAAAAAAAATCACCCTCTATTGGAGATGCTCTTATGTACTTGATTTTCAATGAACGAGTCATAGCCGATAAGTTCTTGTGGGTTATTGAACACCATATCTAAAATGCGATCTTTTGGACCAAAAGATTTTTTTTCGCAAACTTAACTGATAATCTTAGTCAGAGCTTGCTCGATAAAACCTACAGACGTCAGTATGTCAAGTTTGCTTTCAAATTTAGATTTCAAAACTTTTTTATTGATTTAATCCACTGGCTTGATGCTCGAATAGTTTGTGTAGTATCTTATACATATTTTGACGTGCTTTCTTAACGTGCTGTGTTGTGCCGTGCCACATGCTAATCCGTGCCGCGTGTTGTGCTGGATTACTGTGGCGATTAGCAAAACCCAGCCCATCCCATAAAATTAACGTGTTGTGCCGTGCTGGGCTTTGCCCAGTTTACACCTCTACTAACAAGTGTTGCATACATACATATCCTAATATTCTCGGTAAGATCAACAACCATCAAATTTACTCATGGAGCCATATAGTAAGACTGCAATTTAATTAGTTAATTTTCCTTTGAATTCTACATTAAAATTACAAATTGAAAAACGTAAACTCATAATCTAGATCACACTCACAGAGGTTGCTAACACTTAGCATTATGTTATTCCAATTTAAAGTTAATTTCTTGAGCAGTGGGACTTAGGCCTTTGATTGTCAACATATTTCTTGTTAGTACCTGAAAAAGAAGGAGAGAACTTATTCATCCATAATAGTGGTGCTAGTTCATCACATAACAATGCAATGTTTCAAATAGCAAGCATGAAATAAAACATACCAAGTATAATCCTCATGTATTTCACATGGTTAGACGTAAATGTCAAGGTCAGTGCATATCAACTAAGTTCAAAAAATATTTCCAACCTAAAAGCAGTTTGCAGTCTGACAATCTTATTTGAATAGAATAAAGTGGATTACCTTGTTCCTACCCTATCAATTCTAAAGTTCCTGAATCAGAACTGAGTTGATCTATTGTTTGCTTCACATCCAAAACCGTATTTGGAGGAAGACTGCAATTGATTAGTACATAATCATCTCTCTGCTTCACAATCATCTCTCTGCCAATAAGATTATGTTTGGGAAAACAACAAAGAACTGCAGGCGAGTAACCAACTTACATCAACAGCGTCAGTTCCCTTTATCCATGAGATCAATCTTTGTCAAGACTGCAAAAGTCCACTCACCTGAAATTTACAAACACCTACAAAAAGTCTATTTGGGAAGGAAATTGGCATACAAATATACAATCGATTGGATTTTCTCAAAAAAAAAAAAAAAAAAACTGGATTTGGCAAATGGAGTTTCAAGTTTCCTTTTGGGTCGTAGCCAGATCTCTATTGATAAACTGGGTCGCAGGGTAAAGGAGAAAGAAATTAAAGCAAAAAATAAATAAAAAATCAGTCGAATAAATCAAACTTACTTGGGTTGTCTTTTTTGTATGACTAGATTTTTGCTTGTGAGCTTCACAAAATTAAGGGTTCTTAGAAATTCGAATTATTATTGCTACCGAAGAGAGATCAAATTTTTGTTCTTAAAATTAATTAGGAACATTAGAACAAACAATGGGAGGAAGAGGAAGAAGAAGATAGAGGAGGATCATCTAAGATCCATATGTTAGTTTTTTCCACGTTGTTCACTTTGAACTGAAAATTCTGAAGAAAAAAGTGCTTCCTCTGCTTGACACCATGAATACCCACCCATAAGCACCATTTGGCTGCTTGGAGAAACATTCAACTTCCGAAATTCCATATTTTTCTTCCATAATGCTTCAGTTTTATCTTTGTAGTTTCAGTATTTACCTTTTTGTTTGTGTGAAGTTTATACAAATTATCATATATTAACGTAGAACGGAAGCATGAATAAAAAAATTTAAAGGTAGATGAATGCTTGAGAAATCTCAATATTGGTTTATAATAATGTATTACATAGGACTTGTCTCATATTTATATAACTCTAAAACTCAAACTTGGAAAATAAGAAATCCCTAAAATAAATAACATTCTAGAATTAAATAACTTCTAAAAATAAGAAATACCTACTATAAATTAATTAAACTCTAGAAATTATAAGAAAATACTAATCCTAAATCAAACGGATGTCCTACATCATATATGGTCTTCACAGTGTACTCTCATTTCTAACAACTATAGCTTACCACTAATTTTAGGAATTCGAGTAATCATGGAACAGAAATATGATGGGTAAGTAAATATACTCCAGAAGGCTTTTAGGAGAATCTATTAGTCGCCTTGAAACTTCAATTAAAGTAACCAAAGAGAATTTAAACGCCTGATCACATTTTAAAAAACAAAATTTAAAAAACAATAACATGTCTTTATCCCGAACATCTTCCGGATAAGAATCTTATTAAGCACAATAGATATTTTTACTAGTACATACAATACCTTAAAGGATTTGGATATTTATCTTAATACCAGAAGGTCGCGTCTTGATTCCTCTGGATAAGCTTCGATGATACAATGAAATGCAGAAAGTGGGAATTCAAACACTCGCGCTCACATTTAAAAAAAAAAAAAACTTGCAAAATTTAAAAGCAATACATGTCTTTAACCCAATGCAAACCTCTTCGGGATAAAAATCTTATTAAGCACACAATAGTAATTATAGTACCAGCAGGTCGCGCCTTGATTACTCTGGAAAAGCTTCAATGATAGAACAAAATGCGGTAGTTTTGATGATATTATAACGTGGGAAATCTGCACTGTTCAATAATATCTTCCATTCATCTTCAGTTCTTTCTTTTCCGGCCGAAGTAATTGCTATCATCACCAGATCAAACATCAATTCTACTTTATCAAATGTATCAGCTTTGTCTGGTTGTATTACACATTCAACAAGTATGACTTTCCCATTCTTCTTCTTTGATATTGCTTTATAACAGTTCTTCAAAATCGTGCAGTATGACTTTCCCATTTTCCCATTTTATTCATCATTCCAGTCGTGCAATCCCCCCTGCACCAATAAATACATCACTCACTATATAATATTAGTTTTTGTGGTTTTGTACAACTATAGTGCTAGGTGATTGTAGAAAGAACCACGAGAAACCCAATGACACTAACAGGGAATGGGTCGCACTGGTGGTGATGGTTCCACCTCTACTAGTGCCACGGAATTTCATGTATAATTAAGGGGGAAAAAAACAAAAATAATTGATAAATAATGATAATAATATTATCTGTAAAACAAAAAAAATAAATGAATTAAATGTAAAGTGTTTAATTTTCCTAAACTATACATATACGTGTATATGCATGTTTTGATATAATATAGAGAGCATTTTTGAATGGGGATCATATATAGAAATTCGAGTCTTCAAAACTCTAATTGAATCTACAGAGAAGATTGACAGAACACCTGATTGAATCTTCAAGCTATTTGATGAAACGAAAAGAAGAGAAAGAAAAACGAGCAAGAAACATAAAATTTACAAGTATTTTAATTTAGTATTATTATTATTATTTGTATTTGGACATGACCTTGTTGAGGATGTAATTGCTGACATTTGCTACAAGGTGGGGGTGCTGCGCGTAAAGAGGTTTCCCAGGGGTTTTTATCGGATGATAATAAAGACTTGCGACCTGCAGATATTTTTGTTCATAATTGGGATAATGGTCAAGATGTTTGCATGGATGTCACATGTGTCTCTCCCTTCACTGGTGAAGGTACACGTGCTTTCATCCCAGGTCAGGTCATTTCTTATGCTATTTCGCTTAAACCCACTAAATATTTAGATAAGTGTATTTCTCATGGCTATGGTTTGGGTGTTCTTGCTTTCTCTACCTTGGTGGAACTTAGTGAGGATACTTTGTGTTTTTTCAAGAGATTTAAGAATTGTTTTGCTAATTTTGATGCTAGTAGTGGTGTGGGGAGTTTTATTTTTCATAGATTGGGTGTTGTTATTCAAAAAAGTGTTGGAGCCCAACTTGTTGGTAGGCTACCCACCGAAACTCTGTACGAAGCACTTAATTAATTAATATTTAATTTAATTTTATCTATTTTTACTTTTCGGTTTCTTTTTAGTATTTATTATTATTATTATAAAATAATAAATATCAATCACGATTGGTACAAAACTTTGGTTGGTAGCCTAGCAATAAGATGAGCACCAAAAAATTTGGACAATTTCTCGATTTGTGCGTGTCTTTTTTGCACAGGGGCCATGCTAATCTTCTTTGTATCGTGTCAATTTTCATTATTTACTTTCATTATTATAATTTTTTAAAAGTTTGTATAGTATATAAATTATTCTATTAACTATCCTAATTATAAATAATAATTACCAAAACAGCCTATTACAAAGCTTTGGATGGAAACCTAGCAACAAGCTGGGCTCCAACTCCTTTTTGAATAACAATACCAAGTCTATGAAAAATGAAACTAGCAAAACCACTACTGGTATCATTGCTAACTAAACAATTCTTCAGGCGCTTGAAAAAACATAAAGTATCCTCGCCGAGTTCCCCTAAGATAGAGAAAGCTAGAGCACCCAGTCCATATCCATGTGAGACACACTTGTCCAAGTATTTAGTGTGTTTACGCGAAACAACACTAGAAATAGCTTTGCCTGGAATGAAAGAGCTAGTATCTTCACCCGTGAAGGGAGAGACACTCGTAACATCCATGCAAACATCTTGATCATTTCCCAGTTAAGAACGAGGATATCAGCAGGCCGTAAACCTTTGTCATCATCTGACAGAAACCAAAGAGAAACTTCCTTACGCGCAGGCACACCGGCTTTGTAACAAATGTCAGCGATAACGTCACGTACAAAGTCATGTCAAAACTTAATTCCAACATCCTTAGACAATGAAGCGCGTGGTCCCCAAAGATATCCATAGATTTTTTACAACTTGAGTATAAACCATTCTCAACAAACAAGGGATACCAAGACGGTAACAAAGGAGAGCTCTGAACTGTCTTGGCCCGAGGCATTGGTTAAGCCCACTAATTGGTACAGCTAATAAATAATCTTGTGCATGCTTAACTCGGTTATGTTTCCACAAAAATGGAATCTCTTGCAGACATAAAAAATTGGTCTAGGATTTGCTTCTTAACTGCATCCAAATAAGTGACTACCAGGGCGACGCAATAATAAGAAGATAGTCCACATACCTGGATGAAGTTCTGAAGAGCCAACATATAAGAAGAGCATTTGTTTGTTGATAATAAATTACCCAGGATCACCTTTTGCACCGAAGTAGTCTGGCTCTGAGAAGCTAGATAACAATAAGTGCGGGTCTCTCCCATGGTATAAATGCCCAAGCATCCGTCCTTGATGGAAAAGGTAGCTAATCTCCGCTGTAAAGTACCAAAACCTGCACTGTCCCCCAGTAACAAGGAGTCTCAAGTACTTGAGCAGATGATCATTGAAAAGCTCAGTGGCTTGTTGAAGGGTAGCAGGATTGGTAGTGCGCATTGCAAATTATAAACTAGACACACCGGTGCAATTTCGAAGTAATAACATCTCACTTCGAGGATCCATCAGTTTTTTGATGGCAGACATTAGTTGAACAGTCTTGTTCACCCTACTCAACATCATATCACTAATAAAGTTCAAATCCAGACTCACAGGACCACCCAAAAGTTTAACACCATTAGAAGGTCTACCAATATCAGGAGGGAAAACACCATCAGCAGTACTTCTAGGATCAATCGAAGGCCAAAAGACTTCCGTTTTATTTATATTAAGATGTAAACCTCTTCCCGGTCCTTCAGTTTCTATTAAGCGTAAGGCCTTGGCAACCTCAAGTGTATCACCAATGATTGTACCATCATCAAGGTACCAGGCATGCAAATCGAGTTTGCAACTGGAAGCAATAGTCTTCACCAGGGGGTGAAGTATCAACGCAAACAGCAAGGGACCGAGAGGGTCGCCTGTTTGGACTCCGAGAGCAGAAGATAAAATATATTGGTCGTAGTAGAGTTTAGCAGGTCGCATGTAACAAAATTCTACCCAACGAGAAATACTTGGACAATGAAGACGAACCCCCTTGATGAGCTGAGATCTGCTCACCATGTAAAACACGTTCGAAAAGTCAATGAGCAACATCGACATCGTGTCCGAGTGACCTTTCAACTCCAGTAGGCCATTTACAGCATGTAAAATACTCTCCTTCCAGCAGGCACACTAACACCGAATTGGTAATCACCTAAATAGGAAGTCATGTCCTTCCCGACAGAGAAAGCCGCCACTTTAGAGACCAATCTACGCCAAAACGTGCCAACTGCAATGGGCCTAAGACCGCCACAAGGCTTAAGTAACGGTATTAAGGGCGCACTAGCGATGAACTCGCCTAAACCTTCGGGGCATTTTCCAGCCAACCAAAGGTTGACAACCTCTGAAGTTGAAAGGTATTTTATTTTATTTTCATCGGGATTATTAATATTTTCCCACGATTATTATTAATATTTTATTTTCATTTTCTTATTTAATTTTGTGTTATTTTAAATTTTTTTTTTTTCTTTTCATAACTTTTTAAATTATTATTAGAATTATTTTTTATTTATTTTTATTATAAACTATTAATTTTTTTATTATTGGATAAAGAGTATTACATTAACTAGTTGGAAGTCTAACAAACTTTAAGCTCCAACAACATACTACTACATTAATTGGACAGGTTGCTGTCCTAGCCGACCAGCGAGCCTCATGGGTAACTTAGCCAAGGGAGCCGAAGCGGATGTGTGTGTGTGGAGGGGGGGGGGGGGGGGGGGGG
>JAJJMB010001133.1:59015-89885 GCA_023531105.1 Papaver atlanticum | reverse complement strand
CATTAATTGAACAGGTTGCTGTGCTAGCCTACCAGCGAGCCTCATGGTTAACCTAGTCAAGGGAGCCGAAGCGGATGGTGGGTTGAGATTGTGTCACAAGGGGGGCAAACTAACTATACCTTCCATGTTAATTTCTGCAATATTACGCCCTTGTGGGCTCGAACCTGGGACCTCTTGGAACGCATGCAACTTTGGGGAACGAGGATGACCAGCTGAGCTAGGTACCCGTTTTTATTATTATTATTTTAAATATTTTTTTTATATCTTCTCATATATTTTATAATTTTATTTTTCTTGTAATCAGATCTTAAAGTTAGAAATCCGTCGATATAATTACATTCATCCTATTTTCATGCCAAACACTAAACATTGCAACTATATGTCGTTATAATGCATGACATTGCAACTATTTCATGCCAAACACTAAACATTGAACTATATGTCGTTCTAATGCATGACATTGCAACTACACGTAATTGGTAATGTCATGCATTGCTAAAACTGACGTGCCTAATGGACCCTAAGTATTTTCGTATCTTAACCAAGCACGTTATCAAGGGTTCAAGAATAAAAGTTTGTTGGCGAATACAAAAGCAAGCATACATTGTACTTTTTCAATAGGAGATTATCCATTGTGAGTTTATAGTTCTGATCTGAAGGTCACCACCAATCCTTCGTTGATGAAAAACTACCCTTCAAAGTTGGCATGGTGATGGATAATTGTGGTGAAAGCTTTTTCAACACATGTGGTGGAGATCTGTTAGACCTATAAACTCATTGCCCACAATATCCGCGGATCCACCTGCATCCAATCTGTCTAACAATGTCGTCATTTCTCATAAGTGTTGGCCCTCTCAATTTCTCAATAATACAAGAAAACAACGATAAATGTGCACGATAAGATTTCCACCCCGAATCATCCATGGTCGTCCTAACTTTATAAAGCAATTTTGCATAATTGAAGGTTTCATCTCTGCTCACCCCAAAAAATCATTCATCCGAATACCCACATGATTAACGTTGGTTTCCCATGTTAAAAAAAATTCCGCAAAAGTGTTGGACCTATCAATAATACAGGAAAACAATGATAACAGTTAGGAAAGAGTTCACCTCAATCAATATCCATGATCGTGCTAACTTTATAAAGTAATTTTGCATAATTGAAGGACTGGTAAAGTTCTGTCTGACCTATAAACTCATTGTGGACAATCTCCGCTGATTCACCCGTATCCATCCACCCATGAATATTGATGGACTTGACGCGGTAGAAAATCTAGCTATTTAGATGGATTGAATGGCACCTCAAAAAACTTTCAACCGAACACGCATCCACGGGCTGCCAATATCTAACCAAATTTCAACTACGTTGTCAGTTCTCAACAACTTCCCATATCAAAGAAAATTTCGACAATGCTGTCAGTTCTCAAAAGTGCTGGGCCTCCCAAATTCCCAATAATAGTAAAAGAGAAAAACAGTGATGATAACTGTATAAAGTGAGTTGTACAGTTAAAGGATTGATTGATGCCTGGATGGAGGTCTGTTAACCACCAGATGCCTACTCAGTGTGGATTGCTTGGGACGTACCAAAATCCACAAGAGAAAACACTTCTAAACACATGAATTGGTACACTCCATTAGCTCTGTCCAAGACAAAGTACTGCTTGCTATATTGACTACTTTTGCCTAATGCATTTTAATTTTAAATCACTTAGTTTTAGCAAGTGCTTGACTAAGATGTTTGTTTTTGACATCGAGATTGTAATAATGTGGAATACTCGGTAATGTTTTTATTTTTCTAAAGGCACTTTCAAAATTTATATATGTCAATAATTTTTGAAATTAATGTTCGGTAAAAAAAACTAAAGTGTTTTTTATCAAAAACAATTCCCAAATCCTCAATTTTTAAAAACTAAGGAGGAGAAGCTTTTAAAAGCTACAAAAGCATAAGTTGTGGTCCCACCTAAATTTAATGCTTGATTTATCATTTTTATCGTAACTTTATTTTATAAATGACAAAAATTACCCTTAAATTTATATACAATCAATTTTTTATTTTTTATATTTTATTTTTTAAATATTTTTATTGTTATTTTCAAACTATTTTATATAACATTTCTTTTAATTTGTCACTAATAAGAATAAAATAAATAATTAATTTTAGTTTGGTTTTTTGTTTGAAAATTATATATATATATATATATATATTAAAAAATGGTTTAGTAAAGTAATTTTTTGTAACAATCATAATAATAGTGACCAGTAACTTTAATATTATATATATTAATATTAATAATAGTAATAATAAATAATTATTTTTAAGCCTAAAAAAATTAATTATTTTTTAGCCTAAAATAATTAAGTAAATCTATTTTAGTCATTTGCAACAACAACGGTGGAATTTGATATTTTACCAAACATACTTTCATAGCTTTTTTAATCAGCTTTAACTTTAATTAATTTTTTACCAAACGTATAAATGTTTTTTTCTCAAAGCACAACACAACAACGCACAATAGAAAAATGCTTTTACAAAAGTCGCAGCAATATCAAACTAAGCCCAAGTGTACTGTGTGTTAGTTTTTAGTCGGTTGTGAAAGTTCGATTTTTGGTCAAACTCTACCTTGTATAACTTGCTCCAAAAGTTTAGGAACTTAAGAGCTAAGTTAGGAAAACTTGTTCCCAAGTTAGGGCTTCTTAAGGGCCAAGTTAGTTTCTCTATATAAAGGATTAGAATTAGAGGTGTACTGACAATCCAACCTAAAAGAGTGGTAAATCCTTGTGCTTAGGATTTTGGTCCCTTTGTTACGGAGGATCGTGTGCTACCGTGAAAGTCAATATCGGTATGAGAGAAAAACTTGTAGAGAGAGGGTTTTGGTGTCAATATCAATGTGGAATGCTCATTGACTAAGTGTACTGTGTACAATCCATCTTCCAAATAATGAAGAATTAGACGAACTACATTCCTCCCTGGTCACACCAAAAGTATTCAGGAGGATTTAACTTTGTAATTTATTTTATTTTTTTGAAAAGGAAATGTAACTCTGATAGTACGAAGGTAAGTTACAGCATTGGCATCTGCAGCTACAAATTTTTGAAGGAAAGCTGGACAATGAGTGACATCAAATACTAGGCAGCTTAGACCCCGTGGATCACGAGATTCCCAAATGAAATACGGATAATAGTTCTGACGGGTCACAGACGCACCACGCTATCCCTTTGGTATAGCCTTGTATGTGCAAATCGAAACTGTAGTAACAAGATCATCAAAAACTCCATTGGTGATGTACCTTAGAGATTTGCGTGAGCCTATATGTAGTGGTTCACGAGAGTGGTTCACGAGAAGCTCGTGTTAGTTCATGTTGTCTCTTTTGGTTGGCCATAACTTTCTTGATCATCATCCATTGCTAGTTAAAATGATTGAAACAAAAGCAAAGATGTGATATTAAAGTTAAGCAGAAGTTGCAGGTGGGGATATGAGTAAGTTTCGTTTGCCTCTTTTTTCTAATAGAGATTCAATAATGCTAGGTGTACCGACAGCATTCCCACCTGCTTCTCTCAATTTGGGAATGCTGCCTTCCTACCCACTAGATCTCTAGTCGGGAAATCACTCGGTCAGTCTGGCATAGCCCATAGAAAATTTAAAAGATTTTAGCAAACTTCTGCATGAACCGGAGATTCGAACCATAATACATTAAAAACTCTTAAACTCTCCCACGATTAACTCCTAGCTAGTTTGCCTAATAAATCTGTAACTTTTAGTGTTTCCAATTTTAGTTTTTCTAATTTCTACCTATTTGCTCATATTTGAGTTAGTTTGGGCTATTAGCTTTCTAATTTCCTTTGAAAAACGGGACGATCAACTGAGCTAGCTACCCGTTATAAAATGAAAATAACTATTTTTTGGAGTAGATTGTTGTAAAATCTTATTTTTATGGTGCATGTAATACTTAAAATTTGTCCCTGTAACCCGATTTTTTTAGATTTGGCGTGTCCCCATGACCGTGTTGTGTAACTAAGTCCCTGGACACACACCTTTTGTAAAGGTTACGTAAAGATACATGTATGCATCAATGACTGCATTCTCTATAATAAGAATTACAAGGATCACATCAAGTTTCCCACCTGTGGGGAATCAAGATGGAAAGTTGACGACAACACCAAGGAGGTTCATGAAAAAATTCTGGCAAAAGTCTTGTGGTATTTCCCAATTATCCCAAGACTGAAACGGTTGTTTCAATCAAAGAGAATTATCGAATATTTATTATGGCACGACACCAGAAAGAAAGAAGAGTGTGTTTTACGGCATCCGGCTGACTCACCAGCATGGAAAAATATAGATAAAAGATATCCCGTAATTCGTGATTATCCTCGAAATCTGCGGCTAGGCATTTCCGCTGACGGGGTTGACGTAAAAAAAGGCATGCAGAAACAACACAGTGTGTGGCCAATTCTGACAGTGATTTACAACCTTCCGCCAGAGTTGTGTATGAAGAGAAAGTTCACCATGCTGTCATTAATTATTGATGGGGGGCCTTGTAAGGACATTGATGTTATGTTACAACCATTTGTCGAGGATCTCAAGGAATTGTTTGAGGGAGTCGAATGTTATGATGCGCTGAAACAGGAGATATTTACTCTATGTGCGGTTAATTTATGGACAATAAAGGATTACCCTGCTCTCGGTACACTGTGTGGTTGCCCCTACCAGGGACGAGACGCCTGTAAGGTGTGTGGAGAAATACTTACTATGTCAGGCTAAAAAATTATAGAAAAGAGGTTTATATCGGGCATAGAAGATACCTACCATACGATCATCCATTCAGACTTCAGAAGGGGTTCAACGGAAAAGATGAAACTGAAAAGGCTCCGGAACTTATGACCCCGTCATAAATATACAATGAAGTAAAGTCTATAAAGAATGAATGGGGAAAGGGACAGAAGAATATTGTGGTGGAATTCGTGCAGGATAACCCTGGAAGAGGTGGAAAGATGAAGAGAATCGAAAAGACCATCTACCCGAAAAAGGGGAAGGGGAAGGAGAAGGAGATAGATAGTCCCTACTGTAAAAAGTTCAATATATGGTTCCGGCTCCTCCCTTACTGGCGGTATCATGTTGTCCACCATTGCATAGATTTCATGCACGTCGAAAAGAATGTATGCGAGAGTATCGTTGGAACACTGTTGAACAATGAATTAAAGTCGAAAGTCCACTTGGCTGCTCGAATGGACCTGAAGAACATGGGTTTTAGAGACGAGTTGCAACCTCGGGAAAATGGCAAAGGGGGATATATACTACCGGCAGCATGTCACTCATTCAGCCCAGAGGAAAAGGACAAGTTCTGTGAAACATTATCCAAGATAAAGGTTCCACAAGGGTATTTTTCAAACTTTTCAACCCTGGTGAGTCAAAAATATCGAAAGCTTATCGGACTAAAATCGCATGATTATCACATGCTAATGCAGCATTTTTTGCCCATTACGATTAAATCAATTATGCTACATCCAACAAGATATGCTATTATCAGGTTTTGCTTCTTTTTCAGGGCAATATCTAGCAAAGAAATCAAGGTGGCAGAGCTAGCAAAATTGCAGTCGGAACTCGTTGTGACGTTGTGCTTGCTCGAGAAACACTTTTCTCCATCCTTTTTCGACATCATGGTTCAGTTAACTGTGCATCTTACCAGGGAATTGAAAATTTGTGGTCCTGTATTCATTCGATGGATGTATCCGTTTGAAAGGTGCATGAAGGTCATTAAAGGGCATGTGCGAAACAGAAACAGACTTGGAGGAAGCATTGCTGAAGGGAACATTGCGGAAGAGACAATTCAGATGGTCAGTGAGCACCAACAAAGCATGAATGATACAGTCGAAATTCAACCAGATAAACTCAACACATTTGACACTGGCGAAGATTCTTATTCTTTCAGGGGGAAACCAATGTCATCTGCTAAGTTTCCCATTGTTTATAAGGATCTGTTGGATAAAGCGCATTTCTATGTATTGCGGAATTCGCCTGAAGTTTATCCTTACAATGAGTAAGTATACCTAGATCTAACCAAATAACCTCATAATTTATTTAGTTTTTCATTCTGTGTCTGAATTTCTGTAAAGATAATAACATTAATAATTGTATTGTCCAGACGACACCAGAATTTTTTTAAGGATAAATATCTTGGTATGAATGATACACAGTTAAATCAAAAACATAATGAAGAGTTCGCCAAATGGTTACAAAAAGAGGTAAGAGTTTGCAAAAAATGTCACTCTTGCTATTTAACTTTTTCGTTGAGACGAAGCTAATCCTTATAATGTATTTCAGGTTGAGAGTGAGTGGGCAGACTCTAGGGAAAACTTCAATCAGGACTTAAGGTGGTTATCAATCCCACCGAATGCACACGTAGTGATATACGATGCATATCACATCAATGGATACCTGTTTCGCACAAAATCTAGTGATGGTTCCGTTAACCAGAATAACGGGGTTTACGTAGAGGAAACTGACACGCACATTAGAAAAGCGGGGATTACCTTTAATCAGGCGGATTATTACGGTGTTTTACAAGAGATATGGGTGCTGAGATATCATTCGTTGAAAGTGCCACTTTTCAAGTGTAAATGGGTTACCAAAGCAGGGGTCTCAAAAGACAAACTTGGCTACATTTTGGTTGATCTTGATAAGTTGGGACTCCAGAATGATCTTTTCATTGTAGCCTCCCAAGCTAAGCAGGTATTTTATGTGACAGACCAGGAAAATAAAAAAAAGTCTACTGTGTTAGGTGCACCTACCCAAAACTGGAAAGATGCTGGTGATGATGTCGACGAGGAATTCAGTACGGCAGTTATTTGTCGGAATGAGTATAACTTGCCGCAGGTAGATAAACTTGACCTGCAAAGGAAATCCAGGGATGATTACTATTGGATCGACATTAAGGGTAGAACTGCAAGGAAAGTCAACAAATGACGTGATCCAGCTCTCCCAAGTTTTTGCTGCTGTAAATGTGGAAGACACGGCTATGTTTTTTTTTTTTTCAATATGTAGACATAGCCAGAGTAAAATTTCTGGGTAATTGTTGTTATATTTTTCTTGAAGGAAACATCTTTGATTTAATTAACATGTGGTAGCATTTCTTAGAACAAATGCAATTTATTCAAATACAGATAATTATTTTGTGCTATAATAATGTCAATTTGTACCCCATACACTGTCGTCATTTATATTAGGCGATAATCACTGGATTACTCTTCTCTTAAAGGCAAAGATTAAGAGATAAGAAGAGTCTGAAAGCTCATGAGAGTAGGGATTATTGAGGTGTAATGATAATTTTGACTAAATGGCATCTGAATTTGGAAAAGCGTGGTATGACAAGTGTGTAGGTTAACCAAACGCCTTGAATAAGAATTAATGCGACTCTTAAACACTCTATAAATCAAATGAGAAAAAACTGATGAAACTAAAATTACTAGTAATTTAACCAGTAGAGGAAAAGAAAAAGACCACTGAAAGAAAATGATTAAGAAATGGCTTGTAAAGGAAACAATGCTACAAATGGTGCTGCATGCAATGATCCCTCACCAAATTTAGATTTTGCAATAAAAATGGTACATATTTTATCTCTAGGGGATATGGAGAGACTCAAAACATCCTTAGAGCAGGAGATTGCAGCAAAAAAATTGAGAGAAATGGTGGCTCAAGGAAACAATGCGACATTGGGGGCTGCATGCAATGATCTCTCACCAAATTTAGGGTTTGTAATAAAATGTGTACATATTTTATCTCGAGGGGATATGAAGGAACTAAATACATCCTTAGAGCAGGAGATTACAACAATGAAATTGAGAGAGGACGAGTTTGAGGAAGAGAGGTAGAAGAATGATGCCGATTTCAAATTGTGGGTAAGGAAGGTTGATGCTCAAGGTGTAAGATTACAAAGAGAGAGAGAAGATAAGAGAGAACCTGGAGGTGCAACTGAGGAAGAAATAGGAGAACAAAATGAGGCTGAAAATCAAGAAGATGAGGAGGAGAGCAGTGATCCAAAGACAGATTCAGAAGAGGAGGCTAGGGAAAGAGAGAGACAAACTAAAGTTGATTTGATGATGTATCAACTTTACTTACAAGAGAAGGCCCTTCCTCTAATGTTTGCAAGTACAGTAGCAGAGACGTTGAATGTGGACTCTGAAGGAAAATTGATTGAGGGTTTGGATATTAATGGGAACGTTGTTTTGATTTAATGTGAGGAAGGTGATGACATGGGTAAGGATCAGAATGAAGAGGATGATGATACTATCAGGTATGCAGATCTGCAACTTCTTCCAGCACCAACAAATGAACATCAGAAGCATTAAGAGAGACTTTGCGGGAAGGCTTTTGAGATTGGGGTACTCTAAAGTTTTCAGGACTACTTCGTTAAAATCTTCAAAGTTTTCTCTGATGTCTTTCTGATGGAATTGAAGGGGTAAGCAGATCTTCCGCTATCATGTTTTGATGCACTTTTATTTTGTATTTTTGTATGTGTTCTTGAAGGGAAATCGGTTATAACTGTTAATTTTCTTGTATATATATATATATGGAACAATGTCGGTAGTAAGTTTAAAATGGGGGTAGTTGTGTTCGAAGTGAATCGTGTGAATCATACTTATTGCAGGGTTGAACTGCTTTCTAATAGTTATAAAAGCTTATGAATTGCGCAAATTTTATTTCTATTGTTGATATTTACATATATAGTGATAGGGTAGTGAGTAAGTTTAAAATGAAAAACCCATTTGGAGGAGAAATCAAGTAATTAGGTGTATTTTGAACTGGAGTTTTGACTGGATTTAGGATAGCATAAAACTTAAACATAAGCTTAAATCATGGTGGGGTTTTGTATGCAGATGAGTTTTAGGCTTTTAGCAATGTTGGATGAGTGAATATTGTGAGTTTGGATTTGGCTATACTGATTGTTGAATTAATATTCTATCATGCTAGGATTAGTAGTAATAGTAATACGCTTGCACATAGATGGTCTTTTATGGTATAATAATCTGTTTATCCCCTGCCTTGTTTAAATAATGGTAGTAGCTTAGCCATAAATGGTCTTTTATGGAGCTTGGTCAAGTGTCTGTCACTTGGCTATTAACGTCTTTTCAATGTCATGCGCACCCTCTTCAAAGCCATCATTACTCTACTAAACCCTATTTCCAAAGCCTAAATCTAGTCTCCTAATTCATTAGCTTTTACTCCAATTAAGAGGTGCATTGTTAGGTCAACCGTTTGGTTTTTTTCATTCATAGAAGGCACGTCTATCAGATGAGTTATTTATAGTCATTCAGTTGCAGGTTAATTTGGCAGAACATCTTGGACTAGTTTTTGCTGTTGTCTTCTTGTTTGCTGTTGAATCCATTAAAACACTTGCACAAAAACCAAAATATTTTAATGGATTCAGCAGCAAAAAAGAAGACAACAGCAAAACCAAGTCAAGGCACGCATTAGTACTAGTGTTTGGGATTAAAAGGGTGAAAGAGTAGTAGAGGAGGAGGAAATGGAAATATAGGTTTGGGGTAAAAGGGATGAATGTGTTGCAGAGCATGAGGAGGAAGAGGAAGAGTTTCTTCTTTGTGAGTTGCGGAGCATCAGATGATTCATCTATAGATTGTAACTATCATTTGGTCCCTATGGAGTAGCAGAAACAGCTTAGTGTTTCAAAACACTAATGTTAAACAACTATAGATGGGCATCTTGGTGGATTGATTCGTCTTGTTACCTACCTCCTTCGAGTCGAGACCATGCGTTCGAATTTGGGCAGAAGCTTTTTTATTTAGTTTTTGAAAGTCAGTTAATGACTGTTGGGCAAGAGAAGAAAAAGGCCCTTAACATAGCTGGGCCCATGCTGTCGCAGTTACATCCCATTTCGTGTACCCAGTAGTAAATAGAACTGTACTGTCTATAAAACGCCCACTATGGACACGCATACTAGCGTGTCTAATAAAACCAACTTTTTAACCACGCATATAAACCGGCATGTCTATAAAACGCACACTATGGACATGCATACTAGCGTGTCCAATAAAACGAACTTTTTAGCCACCCAATAAAACCAGCGTGTCCATAAAACGCCCGCTATGGACACGCATACTAGCGTGTCTAATAAAACCAACTTTATAGCCACGCATATTAACGGTGTGTTTGCAAATCGTACACTATGGACATGCATACTAGTGTATCTAATAAAACCAACTTTTTAACCACGCCTCATGTGGCGTGACTATTTTTTTTGGACACACCACAACTGATTAACGTGGCCATAGACTGGTCTATAAACACGCCCAACAACAAATTAAAAGTTAACGTGACTAAACGTTGATATTTGGACATGCTACTATCCCCGGCGTGGATGAAAGCACTTATATTAACACGCCCATAGAACATGGCGTGTCTATAGAGTAGAAGTCTACCCTATAGACACGCCAAAACCAAAAGGCGTGGCATGGAAATTTATATCTGGCGTGTCTAAAGGCCACTTTTGTACTAGTGTTAGCTTTTTTATTATAATGTCAACAACAACATTTATGGATTGAATGTATACAGGTTGTTGTGCTGTTGAAACTTGGAATCAAGCGTATGTGTAATGAATTCTTGTAATTTGTTTATCCATATGATGTAAAAGTTTTGTCACTAAAATTGACAAAGGGGGAGATTGTTAGAGCATTACTCGGTCGAACCAACCAAGCGTTGGTATGTCAAGTTTGGTTATCATATTTTAGTGAACAAAAACTCATTTAAAGAGTCGCTTGATTATTTAATAGAGTCAACTTCGTATAGGTTAGCTAGAAAGTTACTAGGATATGAGACTTACAAGTATTACGTGAAGACTTGAATAATGTGAAGAAGTAAAGTCTTACAATGACGACATCATTCTTCCTCTTGAGGTTAGTAATATTTGACTTGAACTGTTCCATTCCTAATGTATATTTCAAGTCGTGCATATTGAAAACATAACTGCGAAGTTATAAATGATTATACTCTAGCTAGACATAGTATTAAGGAATACAATACGAAGTATAACGTCTATTGTTCTTAACAGATAACTCAAGTCTATTGTTGAACAATATTGATTTCCTTGATTTCCTTGAGTTATCTCTTATATCTAACAGAGGTTTTTTCGAGAAATCGTAAGTTCTTAACAAACTTCTAGACGATTCCTTTAATTTGAGTATTGCGCTCTTCATTCATGTCCTCCACCATGGGACCTTGAGGATGTCAAATCTTGCTACAACGTTAACTGAATCAGACATAGATTCAATTCTTATAGGTTTGATCGCACCAAACACACATTGTTAGATCTTTTCTTGTTTGCCTGCTCTGATACCAATTGAAAAGACGAGGGTACCCAAATATACCTCAATCTACAGTATAACTTCTTTAAAGTAATACTTGATAATATAATATTCTCGTTAAAATAATAAAATTTCCTGGTCCCGACTCAGGCCCTTAATGCTAAAATAATAAATTCGATAAAATCATAAAATAATATATTTTAAAAGTTCCCCTTAATGATTATTAGGTCCCAAATAATATATAAAACAATAATGCTACTAGAAAAATAAAAAATTAATTTCATACATATTAAACTTTCCCAAAATATGATTTAATATTGGTTTATTTTTCTTTAAAATTCAAATCAAGTTCTATTTCATCCCCAATAACTCGTAATGCAATCAAAGTACCCGGGGCCACATTGTTATAGAAGGATTAATTGGCGGATAAGTGATGGCATGGTTTTCCAATGATGTCGGCATGATCGATGGATTGCCGGCATTAAAAAACCATGCCGGCAGCTACAGTAAAATAACCCCCAATTAAAAAGGGTATCCCCCAATTAATTGTTTTATTATACTGCAACAAGAAGTAATTTTGAGTGTCATTCATACTTGGAGTGCTTGAATTCGTATTGCAATTAGTTAATAATATAATATTTTTACAGAATTAGTCGATATTTTACTTAACCTACAAGTATTATTCAACCTCCAAGCTAGGAATTACTTTTTAAAATAGTTATGTATTATTTAATTATATTATCAATAATATAATATTTCTTTAAAATAACAATTTTTATTGGTCCCAAGCCTATTATTTTTATAGAAGTTATACTGTAAAACTTTAACACCTATAAGTCCTTTCTCCGAAAGTGATTGTCTATGGACTGAGTCGAGACAATACAACTAATCGATTCACATTTTGTGTGATCGTCTATGGATACGAGATAGAGACAATACGACAACAAGATAACTTGTGTGATTGACTATGGATTCAAGATCGAGACAATACAACAACGTAGTATGTTTACTTGATAATAGGTTCAGACTTAACCAAACACAATAGGATTGCTATCAAGTAAATAGGAATTAACGTTTGTGTATTTTACTTGTAATTATAATAAAAAAATTATAATTGCGGAAATAGAAAAGTAAAAGACACAGCAAGATTTTGTTAACGAGGAAACCGCAAATGCAGAAAACCCCCGGGACCTTGTCCAGAATTGAATACTCTCAGGATTAAGCCACTATACAAAATCTAAACCAACTTCGTATAGTTGATACCAAGCAACTACACCTATAGTTCACCTAGTTTCGTCTGTATCCCTATGCCTCCAACTAGCAGTAAGTCACGCACTTGGAACAATTCCTTTGGTTCGTATTCCAAACAGTAAAGGAACAACAAATCTGTTCAGTAACAACTCTTTTCAAACAACGTGATATGAGTTTGACAAAAGGCTCTTCCGTTTATCCCAATAAACTCTTTGTCGGGTTTCAAGATCTATCCTTCCAACAACTACAAAAGTAATTGTTAAGATTTTGCAATTAATACTTTGAATCACAAAGAAACGTATTGATGCCGATCTAAACAACTAATCAATCAATTTTATCACAAAGATAAACCGATTATAGTTGGATCCCCAGCTGATCAAGTTTTGTGCACAGCAAAGATTATGAACCCAAATCAGAAATCTTCTTTGTCTTCAAATCTTCTTAGATCTTCAATAAACACATGCACACAATCAAATTGAATCTCTTGTGATCAATCACACACAGAACGGAGTCTATTAACGTTGGATTATCACAAGACGTCTTTAGATCTACAAACATTCTAAAGATCCCTGTCGAAACTTCGATCTAGTTTGAGTGAATCTTATATAAGAAGGAAGATTCTCAAGCATAAACAAACTAGGTGCAATCAAAGTTCATCAACCGTTAGTCAATCAAATCAATCAAAAATTAATAATAAATTGCAATTATCTAGTTTCCTACCAATGGTACTCGTAGAGCTTCCCAATCCCAAAGAAGTCTTTAAAACGAGCGGTCGTAAGAGATTTCGCCTAATTAGGTTACTTTCCTCTCCGAATAGACGGATCCACAAGTAACAACACAACAAGGTAGTTTTGCTGGCTCTTAGGATAAGTTTGCTAGAAATGCAAACTTCAATATTTATAGACCAAGGAAGTTTGGGCACCAAGGAATTTCCAAAACCGAATATTCTCAAAGATTTGCAATAAACACCAAATCGGTTTTCATAATTCCTGGAAATGCTCTGTCCAAGTAATGACCAAAATCTCAGTAGAAAATATTCAATTAGTAAATGCACATTACCAATTTTAACTTTCTAAAGATATGCATTTAATTGCTGGAAATTAAAAGCATATAAAAACTAAAAACCTTAATTAAAAGATTCTCAATTTATTTCGATCCGGGATTCTCCTTTAGCTATTAAGGAATATCTTTGAACAATAAAAGATAAGAGTTACTGCACATGTTCAAAGTATGTCGACATCTTTACTTTGTAAATCCTTTTTCATATTTACATTCTTGGAACCGATTTGCCACACTTCCAAACAAGTTTAGAATTGGTTCATCTGACTTCCAAGAACTATGTGTTTGATTATCCAATCAAATCACCATTAATGGGTTTCACGGTTTTACCTCAACATAAAGTTTCGGTTCTACCTCCAAGTGGGTACTAGGATCGGTTACACTAGTTACCATAAAATGGCTAACTTAGTATTAGGATCGGTTACCACTTCTTATGGTAAAACTTGTGATCGGTTGAACAAGTTATAGTATCGGTTACACCAACTTACTAAAACTTGTTAAACCTCTTACAAGGATAGATTATACCCTCTCTTGTGATCGGTCACACCTCTTACTAGGATCGGTTACCCAATGGCTAGTATTTAGTCATACCAAATTTAGGATATCGATCTTACCATCTCAGGTGATTACTTAAGATCGGTTTCACTAATAAAAGTCATACAAATAAAAAAGTCAGTCCTTGTGAATAGTTTTACCAAGATACATAAAAGGTTATGAGCGATTATCCTAAACCCACATATTGGTAATTCAAAAGATTTGCAATGAATAACAATACCAATAAGCCTAGCGATTTCCCTTTCGATTCATAAAACAAGTTTATGAATTCACTTCCTTTAAAAGAATGTAAAACATTGTTTCCTAGGACGAAATCTTCACCCATACCCATACATAATCACAATAGCATTCATATGATTATGTCGATGTCTTATATACAAAGTTCAAAAGATAAGCGTTATACTTCGTATTGTATTCCTTAATACTACGTCTAACTAGAGTATAATCATTCACAGCTTCGCAGTTATGTTTTCAATATGAACAACTTGAAAGATACGTTAGGGAATGAAATAGTTCAAGTCAAATATTACTAACCTTAAGTGGAAGGATAATGTCATCGTTTTAGCTCCCTACTTCTTCACATTCTTCTAGTCTTCACGTAATACTTGTAATGTCTCATATCCTAATACTTTCAAGCTATCCTATACGAAGTTGACTCTAGCATATAATCAAGTGACTCTTTAAATGAGTTTTGGTTCACTAAAATATGACAACCAAACTTGACATACCAACGCTTGGTGGGTTCAACCGAGCTATGCTCTAACAGGACGGACGAGTGTCAGCGGTCATTCGATGCATTGAAGTAAGCGGTCTCGACAGAACCAGTTTTTCGCTTGCCTAGCTTCGATATACCATTTGAAGTGCACATTGATGCTTCAGACAGGGCTATAGGGGGAGTCTTGGTGCAAGATGGCCATCCGGTAGCTTATGAGAGTCAAAAGCTTAACGATGCTGAAGGGAGATACACTATGCATGAGAAATAGATGTTGACGGTGATACATTTCCTAAGAACGTGGAACCATTATTTGTTGGGAACTTATTTCATCATAAGGACGGATAATGTGGCCATTACGTTCTATTCCAGCCAGAAGAAACTATCGCCAAAACAAGCAAGGTGGCTTGACTTTTTAGCGAGTTCGACTACAAGTTCGAGCATAAGCTATGAAGGCTTAATTATGTGCCAGATGTGTTAAGTAGAAAGTTGGTGTTAGAATATGTTGCAGCACTGACCACGATTAAGGCAGAGTTGTTGCCTCGAATCAAAGAAGAGACGAAGAATGATCAGGCATGTGTGCGCCTTACTAAGCAGATCTGTGATGGGATCGTTCGTCGATATTTGCTAGATGATAGAGTCATTTATGCCAAAGGAGGAGGAATTTATGTACCTAATTCAGGTGGATGATGTGAGTTTTAATTGTAGTAAAAATAGTGGTGAAAAGGTTCGTTGCTCGAACTTGTGAAGGATTCTTTTAGACTCAAATTAACTAAAATAAAATTGTATCAAATTATAAAAAAGACACCGAGACTTTGGATTCCACCATTGACCAATTATTTGATAAATTCTAATCAATATTCATGCAATATTTTTCTTTAAGTTGACTCTAATATTTGCCTCTAATATGGTTCTTGAAGTAATAATTGTAAGCACGAAGCATGAAACATCAAAAGTATTAAAACCAAGCATGTCCCATCAAAACACTTCACAACTATTCAATAAAAACCAATTTTTCTTTTAAATTCTATGCAAAAAAATCATGTAAAATAATTGCAATAAATAATAAAAATAGAATTATACCACTTTTCATGGAACAATGGCTTCCTCCGTCGCCTCGGCTAAGGGGTTTAGCTCCTCATATTAATCTCTTGCTCAAAATACATCTTTGGTGTTCAAAAGTTGATTAAAAGAGTGAAAAGTTCTAAACAACGGGTTCTGTAACTAATATAAGTGTTACAGAACCTATTTCTACAGAGAACCCGTTGCGAAGTGAAGATAACTGTTGGAAAAATTGTTACAAAAGGTTTAAAGTTTGAAAGTTACGGTTACAGAATCTGCGACTTTCTTTTTCTGCTGTTTATGTTCTTCGTCTTCTCCGGTAACAGTTTGCATCAGCAGAAACGTGATTTCTTCCAATGGTTTTTCTAGCTTCTCTAAGGCTCTAAACTTCCCCTAACTTCTTCCTTTTCTTCCTAGGACTCTAACCAACCCTTTTATACATAGTAGAGCAAAGAAAATTCGAGAATAACTTTGGTTTTTTCCTCCACAGCACGTTACGTTATTTCCCTTTTGATTTCTGTTTCACGCGTACTCAGTCAATCCAAGCTGTCCAAACTCCTCCCTTGATAGAAACAAGTCTTTATTAAGAGTTTCCTTCCTCTTCTTCACGTAAATTTCCAAAAAATAAACCAAGAAACTTCCCAAAAATAGAACGTGATATTTTAACCATTTTTCGCTTCCAATTCGAGTTCTAGCCACTTTGGATCCATTCCAACACCCTTACCTCGCCTGTTCGGTCCATAGGAACAAACCCAATCAAATTCAGCCCTTTAATCTCCATAAAAATCGATCAAAAATTCATCCCAGAAATCGTCTGTAAGTGAAGAAAATTCCCGCCATTTTTTTGTTTTGAAAACGTGAAGAAATTTGTCCTCCCCCTATCCAGTCTCGGTCTGTGCTTAGCAGCTGCTTGGAAATGGGTTACCCCTTATCCAAAATGAGAGTCCGAATAGCAAATGTCCTCCCAAGAGCCTTTAACAACTTTTCGAGCCAATTTTGCCGCAAAAGCCTATTCCTCCAAAATACACCTACAAGGGATAAAATACCAAAATTAGTACAAAAATGGGTACTAACAATATACATAAAAGAGATGAAAATGGACACATAAATGCGTCTATCAGTGGACTGAGAAGGGAACTCTTGCGAGAGACGCATGATTCCATTTGGGCTGGTCATCCAGGCATGGAACGAACGTATGCTTTGATAGCTCGTTCAGATTATGGCCTAAGATGGAAGAAGATGTTGAGTTGTATGTGAAGACATGCTTAGTGTGTCAACTAGATAAGACGGAAAGGAGAAGCGTAGCAGGATTGCTACAGCCTTTGCCGATTCTAAGCAATCCATGGCAGTGCTTGTCGATGGACTTTATTAACGGTCTGCCAAAGGTGCAAGGCTTTAGCTCGATAATGGTCATCGTTGATCGCTTTTCGAAGTATGCTACATTCATTCCCTGTCCCCATTCTTGCAATGCAGACGATGCAGCAGATCTGTTCTTCAAGAATGTAGTGAAGTATTGTGGACTTCCTCGAGATATTGTGAGTGATAGAGACTCACGATATACAGGCAGGTTTTGGACCGCCTTGTTTGGAATACTTGGTTCCGAATTAAAGTTTTCTATTAGCAATCACCCCCAAACCGATGGTCAGATGGATAGGATAAATGCATTGCTAGAAGAGTACTTGCGTAATTATGTGACGGCCATCCAGGGAAATTGGGTGGCGTTTATGGATACAACCCAATTTTGTTACAATTTTCACAAGAGTTCATCAAAAGAGTTGAGTCCTTTCGAGTTAGCAACAGGCTAGTAACCATTAACCCCTCATGAGGTGCCGAAAGCTAAGAAGCAAGGTTCCCGTCCAGTAGCTTATCCTTATGAAAGGTCAAAAACGGAGATGACTGAGAGGCACGTGATAGTTTATCAAAGGCGTAGAGACGAATGAAGAAGTATGCTGATTTATATCGCAGAAATGTGGAATTTGAGGTGGGAGATATGGTGTTGTTAAAGCTAACGCCCCAAATTTGGAAGAAGATTTCTAGCAAGACAGTGAATAGAGGCCTAATTCCAAGATATGATGGTCCTTTTGAAGTGAAGAAAAGAGTTGGTAAGGTGTCTTACACACTTGAGTTGCCAGAACGTTTGAAAGTGCACCCTACTTTTCATGTCAGCTTCTTGAAAAAGTATCATCCTAATTTGATGGACACTTCGAGACAACAAGCGAAGCGTGCACTACCAGTAATCAGAACACAATTCGACAAGAAAGTTGAGGCTATACTTAATGATCGAGTTGACGGGAAAAGTAAGAAGAATAAGAGAGCTTATTTTCTGATTAAGTGGCAAGGGTTGCCAGACTTCGAAGCTTCTTGGGAGAAGGATACTACATTGTGGAAATTTGAAGTACAAATGCAGGCTTACCTACAGCAAAAAGAATCGACGACGCCGTCGAGTTCAGCTGGTGGGGTAGGTCTATGACATGGCTATCAAGTGGCCAAGTGAAAATGCGCAACTGTTGTGCATTAGCAGTGACTTGGACAAAGAAAGATATGCGGAGTGCATGTCTGAGTTGCAACTATACAATGGCATGTGCCAAACAAGGTTTGGACATGGCCAATGATGCGATATTAGCATCAAAAGATGCCAAATGAGTTTGGCAAATAAACTGTATGCATGAGGCGTGCAGGCATGCAAGCAAGACTTGCATTGGCACACTTGCATCATTAGGAGAATGATGTTTTGCAATGATGGCGCTACTTTGGCTGGCAGACGCAATCATTGTGAAAAAATCTGGATGACATGTGCCGGGCATATGTCCTTGACGGTTTCTATTTGGTTACACGGAAGTTACTTTGCTTTATGCTTTTCTAAAGGCTAGGACCTGTTTGTTTAGTTTTAGAGTGTAGTGGCGTCAGTTGGCACGATTGGCTAACTGCCTGGCATAAAGTAAATCTGTAACTGCCTGACAGTTACTTGTACATAGCTTTTGTAAGGCTATATAATCCTGATCTTGTGAAGGGATTGGGTAATCCAGAACAAGGAGAGTGTGTAACCCTAAGTGTGTAATAAATAAAAGCTACGGCCTAAGTTTAAAGAAAAGTTCTGTTTGTGCATTTGTCCCTTGTTTTGGCTTATGTTTATGCATCAAGCAGAGTGTGTGTATTTGGTTGAAGACTTGGAAGATTTGTGAGCAGAACCTCTATTTAGTATGGGCTGAATATAGAATTAGTCAAGAAGTTGAAGTATTGGCTAAGTGCGAGTTGCCTGAAATTGTGCTGTGGAGCATAGTTGTCATTGTCAGAGTTGGTTTTGCATTTGGGTATTGCGAACCTGTGATATTAAGCACCACTGCAAATAGTATAAACATCACTACTTTGGGGAAAAATAAACCAAATGTTGTAAAGCTAAATTACTCACCAGCTAGCCAGATCCTTGTAATGCAACAACTTTCATTGTCTGTCTTTGAGCCCAATAACCACATAGTGTAAAGAATATATCATCCCTATAAATACAATATTCTTCTACCATTAGCAAACCCCATTAATCAAACCCTACACGATAGGTGATCCTCAGTATTAAATAGAATTAAAAATTTATAAATACATAAAACTACCAGGAATATATGCCGGAAATTGCCAATCCCAAACTCAATACTTCGTAACAATCCAATTCAGGGTATCGATTGAACTACGGCCATTTAATTCCAACATTGGACAATCAAATCAACCCCAAATTAGTAACCAATCTATTTCCATACAAAAATAAATAAATAAAGCTAATAAATTTCAATACCAAAGACTAATTGTATAATGTGCCACCTTAATCTCTGAATGTCAAACCACCACATATCTTATAGTTGTGCACTATCAAGTAGTCATGACCAAGATGATGGAAACTTCGCAACATTGTTATGGTAGTTTAAATTGAGCCACCTAAACACAAGAGAACATACTTCTATCAATTACGCTTCAACCGACGTCCGTGTTAAACTTAAATTGTATAATGAGAGTCTTGGTTGTGTGAGATTATCTAACTGAGGTTGAGTTAGTATCTATAATTTCAATCAATAGTGCTTCTAAAAACAACTTAACGATTAGATGTACAAATACTAACTCAGTTCAGTTAGAGTTTTTTCATTAACGTTATAATACGTGGCTCGCTGAAGGTTTTCTTCATGTGATTGGTGAATGCATGCAAGGTGTGTCTTCTTGCTAGTGGTTGAGCAGCAATGTAGTTAGCAAACTTCAAAATAGCCCTCTGTCCGAATGGTCTAGCAGATAGTAGAATGATATCTCGGCGGTGCTCAATTGCATCAGTACCCCTTTCTGTCTTCACTAATAACAAAATCAAATACAATCATCAATAGCAAGACATCTCTTTGTGATTTGTGAACCTATTTTTATCTCTAATTAGACAATTGAATACTGCTACAATATGGAGAAAACAACTGAAAAAGGAGATTGATTGGTTACCTAAAAAAGATGTCACTGCCAACTGTTTATCGGGTCCATAATCTAATCTTTTTCAACGCTTTTTGCTAATGAACTTGAAGTGAAGTCATCTTGCGGCTTATCCCTGACCACTCCTACGATAACTGAATGACCAGATTACAAAAGAATAAAGAAACAACAAATCAAGAAATTCATAAAAAGGACTAATTTAGAAAATTAGTCGAGAAAACTTTGAAATCAATAAATAACATTGTTATAGGGATTAATAATATCTTGAATTCAAGAATGGTGTTGCAGATGGTATTGCAAAAAAAGGCTAGAATTTGTTTTATATGACACACTCCCTCATAATATCCATTGATGGATAAGTAAGGTTACCAGTTTCTATGATACGTTCCCTCCTGATATCTTCTAGTGGTGGAGGAAAAACTTTAAACTCTTAAGCTGATAGGTGAAGCAAAGAGAATTGCTGGAGTCATATTGCAGTGGAGAAACAAATATTTGTCAACGTCTTCCTTCTGATCTTGGTAGAAAAGTGCATTCACCTTAATTGTGGGCCCCTATTTTCTTAGGTTCTGATAAGTAGACAAAAATGGGAAGTAACTTGTGCTTCCATAAAAGTGCAGCAGTATTAAAGAAAAATAAATATGGTGAAATAGAAATCCAAATGCCACGGAAAAACTAAATGAGAATAAACACGGTTTCAGTCATTTGAAAAATAAATTATTCGATAAACTTACACCAATTCAGATAGTTTTATATGAGAATCAGCGTAGTCAGCAAAGATGGCTTCCTCATCCTAAAAATTGAAATGTCAATAAATTACTCTTCTAAATTATAGTTTTATAAATCTATTATCCATAATTATTTTTTAAGAAAGATGGTAATGGATACTAGTGGATTATGACATAATACAAACCTCAGCATATTTTTCAACAAGCAAATGTAGAACGAGATCAGTATATAATGTCTTATCAATTCGGAGTTGGATTAAGCCTTCCTTTTCCCCGCTTAAAAGCTCCCTGCAAGGAAGTCAAATAAAAAATATATAGAAAACAACATTAGGACCATTAAAGAGAGCAAACATATACCTGCCACTAACACCCATGTGAAAACAGCTTACCAAGGTGTGGCCACCACAGAATAGCAATATCCATGTCTTATATAACTACCTTTGGAGTCTCTCCTCACTTTTCCAGCACGAACAAAAGATCCGTGAGAACCTTACCTGCAACAAATTCACAACAACCAGTTATTAGATTCACAAATACACAGATTCGTAATCAAAAGATGGTGATAGAACTGATAGGTGAAGAATGGTTCTCAGCACTTCCTTATCACCATATCAGATATTGGCAAACCAAAACCAAGTACCTCAAGTATTAGTCTTTCCACCTGCAGTTCTGAGAAATTTATCACTTATCACGTACAAAACTGAATTTCAAAAAAGAGTTCATTCATCATATACGCACATAGTACAAAGGTGTTTGGACGAGCACCAATACAACAATAAGAAACAAGTTAATGCAAAATCACCATCAATTCAAGAAAACCTCTAAAATAAAAGAGATGAAAAGCTAAAAACTAAATCTCATATCTCTTCAACGTAATCAGTGGAGTTATATGCTATATGAACCCTTTTGTTTATCATACCATAGTGAACTGTGCATAATTGTTCATGAGACTTGTACAATCCTACAAAAAGCAAAATAAATCTTTAAATTTCAATTTCATGAAAAACCCACCAAATTAAATCAAAATCAACCGATTTAAATCAAGATTTCAAGTAAAGGGATATAAATAATCATGAAACAAACCATCAATTTTAACCTTTTTTTTCCTGGTAAATCATTGATTCTTTAAGGGCTAAGAGCTGAAATGTCCCAATTTGGGAGGCATGGTTGCGGAAATGCCCCTAGTTTTTTAAAAAAATTAAAATGTCCGGTTCCGTCAACTTTGCAATCCAAAGTAGTGAAGTAATGAAATTGGCACACATGTGAACTATCACATGTAAATAAAAGTAATTTTTAGTCCTAATATATATTAAATTTACCTTTTCTTCTTAGAAAATAATCACCCTTAATATTGTGACACGTGTCATATCCTTACCACCACCACCGCCACCATCACCACCGCCACCACCACCACCACCACCACCCACAACCACCACCGCTGCCATCATCACCACAACCACAACCACCTCCACTAACACCACCACTACCGCCGCCACAACCACCACTGTCGCCACCACCACCATCATCATCATTGTCGCCGTCGCCACAACCATCGCCACCACCACCCCCGTCACAACCACCACCACCACCACCCCTGAACCCTAAAACCCAGAACCCTGACCCTAAAATCCTAACCCCTGAAAGGTTATTATTGTCTTTTTCTCACATGTGTGCCAAATTCATCACTTAACTGTCTTGGATGGAAAAGTTAACGGATTGGAGCATTTTAACTTTTTTTGAAAATCGGAGGCATTTATGCAACCATTCCTCCCAAATTAGGGCATTTTGGCTACTTTTGCATTCTTCAACTGTTGGTGAAGGTGAAACCAAAAACCAAATCCTCAACCTGTTCCGGAAATTCAACCGAGGATGATAATTGCTCATTTAAATAAAACTTCTACAAAAACATCAAGGAGACTTAAAAAATTGATAGCAAACAAAATATACAAAAACAAAGAGAGAAAAGAGGGAAAATTACATTTTCAAAGCCTAACATCAGTGTCGAAGTTGCATAAAGTGAAACCCTGGCAAAAAAAAACATAATAATAACAAGAATAATACAATTAAAAAAGCAAAGATAAAAATAAAATAATTTAAGTAGATTGGTTTCGAGTATAAATTGAAGAAAGTGGTTTTACATCGAACATAATAATACAATTGGATCTAGAGAGATAAGAAGAAAATAGTTTTTATTCTTGGGTTGTTGTGGTGGTATGCTTTGATTCATGAAGATCAGTTGGTTTGGATAACAAATGGATATGGGTATATGAAACAGATAATGATTTTTCTTCGAAGAAGCTTGGCAATGAAAGAGATTACGAGAAAAGACAGACGATGGAGGGGGAAAAAATATATAGGGGAGAGAAGTGGGTTCCCCCCATAAGACAACCTTGAGCATAGAAAGTAGGTCCGGCAAAAAAATCACCCTAGAAAGAACCATGTTCATCGGTCATAAATTGAAAGGCTAAAATGGGGATTAAAAATCTTAGTCTACGACGAACATTAACCCTCGAAGTGCTCCGCACTTTTATTAGATTAGAAACCGTCTTAACCGGTCCGCGGTCAATGTACCGCCATTGAGGGTCGGGGATATGGGTCATAAAAACTTCATTTTCCACTAATACGTTCTTTCTTCATTTCCCTCTCTTTATTATTCCAACATAAAATCGCTAAAGGAGTACCAAAGGAGCAACCTTCCGCTTCATGATTCCCTCGATGAAATAATTCTAAAGTCAATGAATCCATGCAAAGAAGTTGGGATTACTTTGCACAACTTAGTGTAATATTGGTTAGTTTGCTGTTGTAATTAAACATTGATCAAGTTGCGAATAAATTAGATTTTGTTTCAAATGAAAGAGAATAGAATGGGCATTGCCCATGAATAAAAGGACTTGTTACAAATAAAACTGATACGTATTGATTTATGTACCTTGGTAGCTATTACTATAAAGGTGAAATTCAGAATAATAATAGACGAAATGCTTAGAAAACAGAACACAAGTAGTAATTCGAAGAAATATATCTTCTCTACATTATGAACAAGAAAACAATTACAATTCTCTCTTTGTTACGCTCACAATCTCTCTAAATAGTGGATCTACCTTAAACTGTTTGCTAGCTTGAACAAGTATTGTTCCAGCTTTTCCTAGTTGTTCTGTGTCTAATATCCTTAGCTATTAGCCAAAGCCCTTTATTTATAGCCTTTATTGTACTCAGCCGAACAAGGACTTCTATTAGGAATCTATTTCCTAAACTAAGAGAATTGCCTAAAACAAAACTCTTCCCTAACTAGGAATTCTGCCTAAACAAGGATTCCTGCTTAGAATAGGATTCTTCCCTCAACTTAGCTTGAGGTTAACTAAGTTCCCTAAAGGATTAGATACACCTGTATCATGGGTCCCCCTTTTAAGAAATTGAACTCCTGTGAGAGTTAAAAATAAAGGTTAGGGAACTCAAGAGTCCCCTTTTCCTTGTTAAACCACTTGGCCTTGCTGGGAACTTGACATTTACATCCAATTACAAAAGCTTATTTCTCTCCTTGTCGTGTTTTCGTCACTCTTCGCTCCAATATGCAGTGTTCCTTGAGTGGTTCCTCTCTATCAAACCATAAGTCTTCTACTCGTGGTAAGATCATAGTGTCGTCGCCGTCATCATCTATCAATGGTGGTTCAAACAACTTTAAGTATTCGGCATTTATAACCGATTACATTCCTAGATAAGGTGGTAAATCCAGACAAAAGGCATTGTCACCAATCTAATCAAGTATACGAAACGGTCCATATCTCAATGGCTTCAACTTCTTACCTTCCCCCTTCAGTCGTTCCTTACCTAATTTTAACCATACCAAGTCACCAACACTGAAATTACAAGACACAAGATGCTTGTCATGTTTTTCTTTGTATTTGGCTTGTGACTTATTTAATTGTGCTTCAACAGTCGCGTGAATCTGAGATATCTTGTCCAAGAACTTCTGTGCCTTTTGTCGTTAACTTCCTTCCTCCCCCCCATTGAGGTATCACTAGAAAATACTAGATCGAAAGGGCTAGGTGGTAAGTAACCATAGAATGTCTCGAAATGAGATTTTCCCAAAGAACTGTGAAATGCTCTATTGAAAGAAAACTGTAGATATGGTAAACTATCATCCCAAGTTTTAGGATGCTTGGAATTATATCCCCTTAACATGTGAACCATAGTCTTGTTGACCACTTCTGTTTGTCCGTCTGTTTGTGGATGAAAAGCTGTACTCTTCTTCAACCTAGTGTCCATCATCTTCTTCAACCGGCTCCCGTTACCGTCTTTGTACATGGAATTAATGCAATCATCTTGCTGAATCGGTCGACCACAACGAACAAATAATCATGACCAGACTTGGTCTTTGGTAACCCACCAAGAAAATCCATAGAAATACTCTCCCAAGGCCTTGATGGTACTGGTAATGGTAGATATAACCCGCGTTTTCTGGTTGAAGGTTTAGATATGCTGCACAACTTAGCCACATCATCTTGCATCTTTGGAAAAAATACATAACGACGAAGGTTATGAAGAGTGTTATTCATCCCAAAGTGTCCAGCAACTCGGGATGTATGTGCCTCTCTCAACCATTATAAATGATCTCCATCTTCTGGAATGCAAAGTAACCGACCCTTATATAACAATCCATCTTGAAGTTCAAACTCGCCTTTCAAACCACTCATTACACCTTCTTGAAGTCTTTGCTAGATGCGTATGACTCTGTATGCTCTTGAGGAACAATTGGCTGAATTCTCATGGCCACCATCAATGCTCGAACTGGTGGACGAGACAACATATCTGCCAACTTGTTTGTTACTCGCTTCTTGTACTTAATGAGAATGTTTAAACTCATCAAGTAGGACATCCACTTCATGTGTTGGGCTTGTTGTAGCTTCGTCTTTGCTTTTAGATACTCCAATAGTTTGTCATCTGAATGTACCACTACTTCTTTACCTAAGAGATACCCTCGTCAATGCTTGACACATTGATATAAAGCGTAAAATTCTTTGTCATAAGGTGCGTAGTTCTTAATAGCACCTGAGAACAATTTTGAATGGTACTCCACTGGTTTACCATCCTGTAACAACACTCCTCCTAATGCATAGTTAGAAGCGTCGGTCTCAACTTCAAAAGTACGTTGTAAGTTAGGCAATGCCAAAACTGGTGCTTTTGAAATCTTCCTTTATAGTAACTGAAAAGCGTCTTCATGGATTTGTCGCCGTTCAAACTTTGCCTTAGCTCCCGTCAAACCATGTAATGGTCCTGCAATAGTTGAAAAATACCGGAAAAACTTACGCAAGTATGTGCAAGCCCCTAAGAAACTCCTGATTTCAGTTAAAAAACTAGGTCTAGGCCCCTTAGTGATTACTTCAACCTTCCTTGGATCAATCTTCCATTGTCCACCACCAACAATGAATCCGAGATACACTAACTCCTCCTTCCCAAACTCACACTTCTTTACGTTCTACTTTAGCTGGCCTTCATGTAACACTTTAAACACCTTCTCAACGTGAACGAGATGCTCTTCCCAAGTTCTGTTGTATATTAGGATATCATCCAAGTAAACAATCACAAAATATTCTATAAAAGGTCATAACAGATCATTCATCAAATGCATAAACGTCGCTGGAGCGTTACACAAACCAAAAGGAATCACCAACCATTCGAACAAGCCTTGTTTGGTTTTGAAAGAAGTCTTCCATGTATCATCTTCTCGGACTCTCACTTGGTGGTATCAGAATTTGAAATCTAACTTTGTAAAGACTCGAGCTTTTTCCAACTGATCCATCATGTTGTCTATCCTAGGTAGAGGGTAACGATTCTTGATAGTGATCTTTTTCAATGCTCTATAATCAATACACATACGCCAGCCTCCATATTTTTTTGGTACCAACAATACCGCTGATCCACTAGGTGAAGCACTTGGCACTATCATTCCTAATTCTAGGAGTTCTTGGACTAGTTTCTTGATCTCATCAGACTCCCCTGTGGACGTGCGATAAAGACCTACATTAGGAAGAAAAATCTCTTCGGTTAACATAATTTCATGCTCCACACTCCTCTTTGGCTGTAACCCTGTGACATCAGAAAATAAATCCTTGTATTTCAACTTCAACCTTTCTTGGTCGCCTTCTTGTTGAGCAGTCATGGCTGCTAAACATACTTTACTCGTCTCCTCTTCGAGAGAACAGATCACAAGGAGAATGAATTTTGTGCTAGCATTCACCAACCGCTTAGCCTGAGTGACTGTGATCAAGCTTGCTCCCTCAAGATGAGAATATATATCCTGAATCACAAAACTTTCTCCATTCTTGGTGAAGGTGTACCTTTGTTCCCTCCTGTGTAGAGTTGCACCTCTATCCCATAGGTAAGTACTACCTAGTAACACCTGACAAACATCCAAAGGCATTACGTCACACATAACTTCGTCAATGTATGACTCATCAAAATCAAACTTTAACGTACATTGTTCTCGAACCTGTAGCCCTCCTTTCTTTTGAAGACATCCTAAAGGGTATGGTTTTGGATGTTTGATAGTCTTCAATCCTAACTTCTGCACCAAAGAATTTGAAAGTAAATTCTTCTGACTTCTCCGATCAATAACAACATCAACTAGTGATGTTTTGACTTGCATCTTCACTGTGAAGAGTTGCTCCCTAAGATCATCTTTTAAAGGTCTTTATTTTTCCCCTATCATAAGAGAGAGCTTTGAATTGGGTTCCGTTAGTCCGTGGACTTCCTTCGGAGTTTGAGCGACTAGTGCTTCCTTCTTGGCTTCTTTCCTCTGCAACCCTTTAGGCTTTAGATGAGGGTTCTTAACCCAACACTTGTCGATAATGTGACCTGTTTGCTTGCAATGGGTGCAAGTCAAACCTTCCTTGTCACTAGACTTCCCTTCTTCTTTGCTCCTTTCACCTCCTTTCACAGTGGTACCTCCAGATTTCACCTTGGTATTTCCCTTTGAATCAAATTTCTTAAGCCTGCCTTCAATGGCATTACCTTTTATACTTGCTTTCTGAGATAGTATCCACCGAAAAATCTTCAACTCCTTCCGTATATACTCATGGAACCCGGAAATATATTTCATATAAATAACATAATCTCCCAAGTCTAAATCCAAAATCATAGCTTGATTTTAAAATTCTGAAGTATATTCTTGCATGGTTTACTTGTAAATCTGCTTCAAGTTGTACCACTTGAACCATCTCTCCTCAAGGTAGCCAACCAGATAAAACGGTTTCCTTACAACTTCCTTGAATCTTTTCCAAGACAATACTCCCTTACCTAGGTTTTGTATTTGATAAGCTTGACACCAGGTTAGAGCATGCTTTTGTAGCTTCAATGCCGCGAAAGCAATCTTTTTCCTTTGAACCATATTCAAATAAAGAAAAATACGTCTCTAGATGTTCAATCCAATAATTCAATTTCTCTACATCGACACTCCCATCGTAAAGTGGAATATCAACACGAAAATCAATTTTCAGATTCTTACCATGAGGTTTAGTTCATGTAGGACTTTTAAAAAACTCACTTTTCTTCTTTTCTTCACACTCATCTTCTTCCTCTTATTCATCTTGTTCTGAATTATCTTTTTTCGAAGATTCAGGTTTAGGTGTAATATTTTTCTTCGTCTTCGGCTTGGGTGTATGAGAATAAATACATTCACTCAGTTCCTTAAGGGTAAGTTGAATTGACTTCATGTCTGTTTGCAGCGTAGCCACCTTTTCTTCCATAGTTTGTGGTTCGCTTTCCTTATGTTCGTCATCCTTGATCCCCTTGTTTTTGTAACGTCTTCTAGCTTCTGGAGTACCTCACCAAGCTTTATGTAGAGAGATCTAGTGAAAACCATAAACCGCAGGGATTTACCCTAGAAACTAACCTCGCTCGTGATGCCAACTTGATACGTATTGATCTCTGTACCTAGGTAGCTATTACTATAAAGGCGAAATTCAGAATAATAATAGACGAAAAGCTTAGAAAACAAAACACAAGTAGTAATTCGAAGAAAGATATCTTCTCTATATTATGAACAAGAAACAATTACAATTCTCTCTTTGTTACGCTCACAATCTCTCTAAACAGTGGATCTACCTTAAACTGTTTGCTAGCTTGAACAAGTAAAGTCCAATCTTTTCCTAGGTTTTCGGTGTCTAGTATCCTTAGCTATTAGCCAAATCCCTCTATTTATAGCTTTCATCGTACTCAGCCGACCAAGGACTTCTATTAGGAATCTATTTCCTAAACTAAGAGTATTGCTGAAAAGACGAGGGTACCCAAATATACCTCAATCTAAAACTTTTCAACATATAAGTCCTTTCTCCGAAAGTGATTGTCTATGGACTGAGTCGAGACAATACAACTAATCGGTTCACACTTCGTGTGATCGTTTATAAACAATACGACAACAAGATAACTTGTGTGTTTGACATTGGATACAAGATCGAGACAATACAACAACGAAGTATGATTACTTGATAATAGATTCGGACTTAACCAAACACAATAGGATTGCTATCAAGTAATTAGGAATTAACGTTTGTGTATTTTACTTCTAATTATAATAAAAACAATTATAATTGCGGAAATAGAAAAGTAAAAGACACAACAAGATTTTGTTAACGAGGAAACCTCAAATGCAGAATAACCCGGGACCTTGTCCAGAATTGAATACTCTCAGGATTAAGCCGCTAGACAAAATCTAAACCAACTTCGTATAGTTGATACCAAGCAACTTAACCTATAGTTCACCTAGTTTCGTCTGTATCCCTGCGCCAACAACTTGCAATAACCCACGCACTTGGAAAAATTCCCTTGGTTCATATTCCAAACAGTAAAGGAACAACAAATCTGTTCGGTAACAACTCTTTTCAAACAACGTGATATGAGTTTGACAAAAGGATCTTCCGTTTGTCCCAATAAACTCCTTTGTCAGGTTCTTAGATCAATCTATCAACAATTACCAAAGTAGTTTTAGACTATGCAATCAATACTTTGAATCACAAAGAATTGTATTGATGCTTATCTACTCAACTAATCAATCCAATCTATCAAAAGATAAACCGATTATAGTTGGATCCCCAGCCGATTAAGTTTTGTGCACACCAAAGATTATGAACTCAAATAAGAAATCTTCTTTGTCTTCAAATCTTATTAGATCTTCAATAAACACCTTCACACAAAAAACTTGAATCTCTTGTGATCAATCACATACAAAACGAAGTCTGTTAACGATGGATTATAACAAGACGTCTTTAGATTTACAAACAGTCTAAAGATCCTTGTCGATACTTCGATCTAGTTTGAGTGAATCTTATATCAGAAGAGAAGATTCTCAAGCATAAACAAACTAGGTGCAATCAAAGTTCAACAACCGTTGGTCAATCAAATCAATCGAAAACTAATAATAAATTGCAAATATCTAGTTTCCCACCAACGGTACTCATAGAGCTTCCCAATCCCAAAGAATTTTTAAAACGAGCGGTCGTAAGAGATTTCACCTAATTAGGGTACTTTCCTCTCCGAATAGACGGCTCCACCAGTAACAACACAACTAGGTAGTTTTGCTGGCTCTTAGGATTAGTTTGCTCAAAATGCAAACTTCAATACTTATAGACCAAGGAAGTTTGGACACCAAGGAATTTCAAAAAATGAAAATATTCTCAAGATATGCAATATATTTCCGAATTCGGCTTTCATAATTCCTGGAAATGCTCTGTCCAAATATTGATC